>PVJS01001800.1:0-64577 GCA_004027185.1 Glis glis
ATTGAACCCAGGGGCGTTCTACCTCCACGCTACACCCCCGGCCCTTTTTTTTTATACTTTATTTTGAAACCGGGTCTCATGAAGTTGTGGAGGGCCTCACTAAGGAGAGAGAGAGAGAGAGAGAGAGAGAGCGCTGAGGCTGGCCACGAACCCGAATCCTCCGGTCTCCGCCTCCCAAAGTACTGGGATTACAAGCGTGCGCCACCACGCCCGGCTCAAATTATTTTCAAACTCTTGTTTTATGACCCAGTTTGGATCAAAGATTTGACATGCTATCAAAAATTTGACACGATTTGCGGTCTTTGCTTTCAGCCTCATTCCCAGGAACCGTCAACCTGGGTTAAGACCTGCCCAGTGGCCTCCTCCTGTTCCTGGGATTTGCCCCAGAGGTTTCGCCTGGCTTCTGCCTGACAGGAGACACAGGATTGAGCTCCCACCTGCAGTTTTGGATGCTGGCACCAGCCCACGTCAGACCCTGGCTTGTGGTTTGGACAGCTGGCTCCTCTCCTTGAGGCTGTGCCGAAAACCCAATTAATCCCTGTTGTTTTGGTCACTGCCAATTTTTAGCTCACTGTTTCGGTGTTCACCCACCATTGAGATCCCAGGAGACCCGGTAGCCAGATCAGCACAACTTAACGGCTTCACATCCACGCAACTTTCAGAAAGTCCCTGCCTGAGGACTGTGCCCTCTCATGCCTCCAGGCTCCCTTCCTCCGGGGCAGGAGGCTGCCAGGGGCTCCCACACCCCAGCTCCTACTCTCCCCCCGGGCACTGCCCACACTGCTGTTGGTCCATCCACATATGGGCCTTACTAACACCAATGTCTGCCTGAATCACCATCAGTTGTCTTACTGTGGAGTGCTGCCAGCCGGCCAGACACCTACCCAGGCCCAGCTCTGCCCCACATGCTCCACCTCGAAGCTCGATGGCCCAATCACAGGTTCTGTGGAGTGGTCGGCTTGGAGCCCGGCTGTTCCCTCTCTCCTTGGCTCTGATGTTCAAACTCTAATGCATCCTGATGGGAATGAACGATGGCCTGTGGTCACCTGTGGCCCTTCCCACTGCCTTCTAATTCACCCTGCCCCCCTCACTGAACAGTGGTTTGTGTTTGTGTTCATTTCTAGAAGCTCCGTTTTTGTAAATCATTTCCTCCTTGGTTTCAGGCTCCTTTAGAGTGATGACTGTCTTATCTTGAACTAATTTAATGTCTGATTATGTCCTTTGCCCTATGCTAGACCTTAGGGTGGAGTGAGAGGATGGTGTGCGCAGCACACCCAGAGTATCGTGAATCAAAGAGATTCCATCAAAGAGAGGGAGACTGTAGGATTGACCATCCAAATTGAGAGTGAAAGGGTCCTAAAGATAATAGTTATTTGATCTTCAGCATGTACAAACCAGGACTATCGTGGGAAACTGGAAAGTATGGTCATGTTTTTTTTTGTTGTTTTTTTTTTTTGTGGTACTGGGGATTGGACGCAGGGGCGTTCTATCTCCGCGCTACGCCCCCGGCCCTATTTTTTATACTTTATTTTGAAACCGGGTCTCACGAAGTTGCGGAGGGCCTCACTAAGGAGAGAGAGAGAGAGAGAGAGACAGGGAGAGAGAGAGAGTGAGAGAGCTGAGGCTGGCCGCGAACCCAGATCCTCCGGTCTCCGCCTCCCAAAGTACTGGGATTACAAGCGTGTGCCACCACGCCCGGCTCGGTCATGTTTTTTTTTTTTTTTTTGGCAGTACCAAGGATTGAACCCAGGTGATTCTACCTCCGGGCTACACTCCCAGCCCTATTTTTAATCTTTATTTTGAAACAGGGTCTCACTAAATTGTGGAGGGCCTCATTAAGTAGCTAAGGCTAGCCGCAAACCCGGATCCTCCAGTCTCAGCCTCCCAAGTACAGGGATTACAAGTGTGCGCCACCCCACCCGGCTCGGCTTCATGTTTCTTATATACTGTCTAGTTTAGCTCTCACTGGCCCAGAGTGGACTTTCTGCAAGGACTGGCTAGTGGTGCTGGCAGGCCCAGAAACTCCATCTCCCAACACCCAGCTTTTGCTATTTCTGTTGCTTTCATTCCAATCTTTGCCCTTTAGCAATTTGTAACCAAGTTAGTCAATCTACAAGGATGGGAGAAACACAGGAAAGATGTATGATTAAGTGCCAAGTAAATGATACAGATTTATCATTTAGGCTATCAATAGAGGGACGCCCAGGCGGCCACACCTCTTTATCTGGTCTCCATAATGGCTTCTGCAGAATGTTTAACCTCAATAAAGAGTATTATGGCTTTAAAAAGTGAAACCTTTGGGAAAGGCGGTATGTAGAATGCAGGGTCAGAGGAGGGAGAGTCTCTTCTTGTGTTGTAGGCTTTCAGAAGCCCTGGAAATTAAGTTGGGCCTTAAAAGATGGGTGAAATTTAGATACTTTTAATGTTCTTCTAACCACCTCCAACTCAATCTTGTGATCAGAGTTGTTGCCTAATAGATGCTAGTTGATTTTTTGGGAGGCCCTCATGTACACACAAGTACATTTTGTGGTTTTAAGAAAAGTACTATAATAAAAGCTAACCAACATTATGTCATGTTCATTTCTCTGCTTCCTGCTTCCTGATTCATTCCATGTCCTTACGCTTCCTATCTGTTCCTCATACATACTTGGCATTGCTATTCCCAAAAACAACAGCATGAGGGCCTTCCTCTAGTAGGACTGCCCACCCCCCTCAACACTGAGGAATCCTGTTATTTGATCCCTAGCCATGGCGGTGGTGCTATGATGCTACTGCTTGTCCACAGGTGGGCCAGCTGGCGGGGTCAGTGGCTTGCAGGTTGTTAGCGGTCTAATTGCAGTTGATTCCCACCTGATAGAACACCATGACACTGGTCCATTCACAGAGGAAATAGAGGTGCTGATGTGCTCCAAACACACTCTGAGCACCAGGGATCCAACCTGTAGAGGCCCACAAAAACACCCCTGCTAGCAGTGATTCCAGCTGCCATGTTGGTTGTAAAGAAGTACAGATGGGCGCGGGGTTTCCCTGCTCATTCAGAGAATACACCAGACAGAAAAGGAGATGGGAGAGATGCTGTGTTTGGGTTACATCCAAGCCCTCTGACTCAGCCATCTTATGGCTACGGTGGTGTCAAAGGATGTGTAATAAGCTCCAGTTTTAGTTTAATTCTTAGTGAGAGATATTTTTTTGGCCCTAATTTGCCTAGACTTTCAAATGAGACTCTTTGCAAAAATAGCTAAATTCAATGCCATCCCATCTACAAAGATTTTCTATTTTAAGAAAGGCAACCAGCTCAGCTTTCTACTCTTCAAGGTGTATACCACCTCGCTATGACCCGGAGGAAGTGGAAAGAACTCTCTTTACCTCCTCCCATAAGATGGAAAATCAATTCTCTCATTCCTTATGTTAGCATAAAGCTGTACCACACACAGGCTGGAGAACTGGCCTGTCTGTCCTTATTCAAATTATACGCAGACAACCCAGTGACTTGCTACCCTATGCTTTGTATCGACCAATTATGCAAAATGGGCAGCACGGGGTGCAGAGTTCAAGCTATCACTGACCATCAGGGGCAAATTGCCTTGAATGCTCTCATACACGCAAGAGAAATTAATAGCCTTATTTATTTATTTATTTATTGGAATTTATTTTTTCAACGTTTTCATCGACAAAATTGCATATGATTACGGCATACCATGTCATGTGTTGATGCATTCTTAAACATACCATCAGACAATTGCTATTCATTGAGTAGAATAAGCACTTTGCATATATCATCTCATTTCAGCTTCACCATGACTCTAGGAAGGGGGTGTCATCATCACTGTTTTATGGGTGAATAGACAGGTGGGCCATGGAGCGACTTTCCAGGGTGGCAGAGCTGAGCTCCAAGTCCACATCGCTCAGAAGCCTGTGCTGTCAATCAACATGCCCTACCCCCTACCAAAGGCCTAATCAAATCGATTCTTTATTGTCTATATTTAATTTGCAACAATCCATTTTTGCTCAGGGAGAGCGTGGCTCAAAGACCCTGTATCCTAGATGGCATTGATACTGAATAAATGCTTCCTTTCTTGGAAGCTGCACTTCATTAAAGAACAAATATTCGGCCGGGCGTGGTGGCGCACGCTTGTAATCCCAGTACTTTGGGAGGCGGAGACCGGAGGATCTGGGTTCGCGGCCAGCCTCAGCGCGCATGCACGCGCGCACGATCGATCGATTGATCTCTCTCCTCTCTCCTCTCTTCTCTCTCTCTGTCTCTCTCTCTCTCTCTCTCTCTCCCTCCCTGTCTCTCTCTCCCTAGTGAGGCCCTCTGCAACTTCGTGAGACCCGGTTTCAAAAATAAAGCATAAAAAAATAGGGCCGGGGGTGTAGCACGGAGGTAGAACGCCCCTGCGTTCAATCCCTGGTACCGCAAGAAAAAAAAAAAAAGAACAAATATTCGGATCAAGGAAGAGCTAGGAATGGGGTGCATGTCCTTGGAGGCATTCTGAACCTTTTACTCATTGCTTGTTAAAAGTGTGTGTAGAGCCGGGCGTGGTGGCACACGCTTGTAATCCCAGTACTTGGGAGGCTGAGACCGGACGATCTGGGTTCGCGGCCAGCCTCAGCTACTAATTGAGGCCCTCCTCAACTTAGTGAGACCCTGTTTCAAAATAAAAGAATAAAAAATAGGGCTGGGGGTGTAGCTCGGAGGTAGAATGCCCCTGGGTTCCATCCCCAGTATTGAAAAAAAAAGTGTATGTAGAAATCAGAGACTCAACTTTTCTGTCATGATGAGGCATTGCAAAGACATTTGCCTGTAACACCTAAGGAAAGTTATTCTCCTGGGAAATTAATAGTTATTTAATACTGGTTAAAAAAAGAGGTAAGTTTGTCACATTTAGACTTACATCAGGGATGGGCAGACGTGTGCCTGGTGGAGAGTAGCCGAAGGTCAAGGAATACCAGTGGTAGAGAGTACAAAGCCCCCGCCCTGGGCACCCTGGCACCTTTGCAGTTTGGTTTTTGCAATACTTTGTGTTCCAGTTAACCACTTGACTGTCTTACAATCTATGTTACAAGGATTTGAGCTCTTGTCTTTTTGGTGGTAAAATAAATGCATTTGCAAGCTTCAGGAACACAACAGGAAATTGATTTACACTGATAGGCAACTAAGGATTAGGAAAAAAAAATTCAGGTGTCAGGAAGGGAATTGACATGCGGGAAGAAAACAAGAACAGGATTACAAGGAAGACAGAAAGGATAACAACATGTAGACTAAAGGTTAATAAGCAAGCTGGGTCGGTCTTAGCTTCTAAAAATAAAAGTCAGTGAAATTCTGGACTGCCTGATAATTAAGGGATTGGATTTGACTCCCAGGTTTATCTGCGATGTATGTGACTTTAAGAAACACAATTATTCTGTGACTCAATTTCTTTATCTGTAAAATGGAGTTATTGAATCGCCTACTCAACTCTCCTTGTTGTTATAAAGATCGCCAAGATAAGGATTACAAAATGCTATGAAGAAATGCACTGCATAATAGATACAGGATACTCCTCTTAGAGTAACCTGTTCTTTCATTTTCGGTTTCCTCTAAATAGAGTATGCTAAAGCAATATTCTAAGACAAATCTGCAGGTACTCCTCAAAGTTCCCTGTTCCAGGTAACTACTGCCATTCTCTTTTTTAAGTTCTTATTTGGAATGCATGAGAAATCAAAATTTTTATTGGTTACTTTATATATGAAGCCTGACATGGAATACCTATCTAAAGGTAGTGTCCAAAATTTCAGGTTTATTTTAAAGAATATAAGTGTCAGGCGTAGTGGCGCACACTTGTAATCCCAGTGGTTGGGAGGCTGAGATAGGAGGGTCGCAGGTTTGCGGCCAGTCTCAGCTACTTAGTGAGGCTCTCCACAACTTAGTGAGACCCTGTTTCAAAATGAAGAATAAAAACTAGGGTTGGGGGTATAGCTTGGAGGTAGAATGCCCCAGAGTTCAATCCCCAGTACCAAAAAAAAAAAAAAAAAAGCATATGGGTTTTGAAAATAGGAAATTGGGTATTTTATCTTGTGGAACACAGATTCAGCCCTTGTTATATATAATGTAAAATTTTAAATAAGGGTATTGATTAAGAAGAAAGGTAGGAAAAGTTAATTCATTATTGTAGGAAAACAAAGGATTTCCAAGAATGTGTGTGTGTGTGTGTGTGTGTGTGTGTGTGTGTGTGTTAACGGGGATTGAACTCAGGGGTATTCTACCTCCAAGCTACACCCTCAGCCCTATTTTATTTGAAAACAGGGTCTTATTACATTGCTGAGGTTGTCCTCGAACCTGCGATCCTTCTGTTTCAGACTCCCACATACTGGGATTACAGGCATGTGCTACCACGCCCGGCCGAGAATTTTATAATATAGGAAGATTCAGTCAACTCCAACTTCTTTTGGGAGTCACAGAAGACGATCTCTAAAATGACAGCAGGCTGGGCCTGGTGGCACATGCCTGTACTCCCAGTACTTGGGAGACTGAGACAGGAGAATTGAGGTGGAGGCCAGCCTCAGCAAGTAGCAAAAGTCTCAGCAACCTAGTGAGACCCTGTTTCAAAACAAAAAATTAAAAGAGCTGGGGGTATAGCTTGGAGGCAGAATGCTCCTGGGTTCAATCCCCAGTAACATACATACATACATACATACGACAGCAGCCTGAAAATGAGCGTATCTTTTCATAGATGCTATACAGGGCTTAGCTACTGACTTACTCTCTTGAGGGTACAATATTCCTGGGTGAACCGATAAAGCAGCAAGACGGAAATTTCCCAGTGCAGCCATAGCTGTTTAGACACTACCTGCCATCCTCTTTAAAGACCCTGGATTAATTCTCAGAATATCATCTGAACAAACTGTGGAAAAGAGACCCTGGGCTGCATGGAGAGAGGATGGAATGGAGATCTGAAGGACAGGACTTCAGAGTGGCATTCTTTCCTGTCCTGCATCCTGATGTAGCACTGTCCTTGGCTCAACTCACTTCTCACCAAGACCGCTCAGGTCCAGCTGAGCTCTGTAGGGAAGGTGGAGATGTAGACTTTCCTTCTTCTTCTTCTTCTTTTTTTTTGTGTGTGGTACTAGGGATTGAACCCAGGGGGATTCTACCTCCGAGCTACACCCCAGCCCTTTTTAATTTTAATTTTAATTTTTTGCTTTGAAACAGGGCCTTGTTAGGTTGCTGAGAGTCTCTCAATGTTGCTGAGGTTGTCCTTAAACCTGCAATCTTCCTGTCTCAGTCTCCTAAGTACTGGGATTACAGCCATGCACCAACAGGCCTGGCTTAGACTTCCCTTCTTAAAAGTCTAATCTGTGTTGAAAGAGGATAGAGTAATCATGACTAGAAAGTATAAGACATGCTGCAAAACAGAGGACTTTACCCAGATCAAGTGCAGGTTACCAGGCTCAAGTGGAAACACAGGGGACCCAGCCCAACTGGGCATCATTTAACAATAACCCAGGGTGCCCGAGGCAGAGCCGGTTCCAGGTCCACGTCTACCCTGGCAGCACTTCCTTCTTCAATGATTAAGTGGAATAAAGACTTCTGAACTTCTCCTGCATGCCAAGCCCTGTGTTAGGCTGGGGGATACTGCAAGCACGTGTGTTATTTTGGTCACTTACCACTGTGCCCCAGGATGGAGCATGTGGCTCAGGGCCAGCCACTCGCGGTACTCAATTCCCCTCACTAGTGACTCCTTTAGAGGCAACTGAGGCACTGGGGTTCCTCCAATCAGAACGAACCCAGGATTTAAGTGGGAAGTACCAGTAAGCTATTTTTCTCACCAGATCGCTAACAGAAGGGATTAAAGGAGCCTGGAATTGCCAGAAGCCACCACATAGCACCTAAAATAAAAGCCATACCGTAGGCAGCAGAACTCAAATGGAGAAAAAAAAATGGAATTTTGAAGATGATCTTAGAGCCACTAGATCCAGGCTCGATTAACCTGGCACTAGCTCTGAACTTTTCAGTGATGTGAGCCCGTAGAGTCCCTTTCTCCGCCTGCTCCTCCTTGGCTGAAGCCGATTTGCATTCATTTTTTATGTCTCTTGCCACCAACACTGAATTTGGATAGAGAGACTTAGATGAAGAGACAGCACTCCTGGTACTGAGGTGGCAGACGTATAAACGAAGGACAATCCAACAGTGTAGTGAAGTGTGAACGCAGAGATGAGCTCCGGGTGTGATGCGGGTGGAGCAGAGACTGGTTGTGTCCGGGGGAGTAAGCCTCCTCAGCCTGGGGAGGGTGACAGTTGGTGACTCGCTTACACTCCTACTGACCATAAGACATGCAATCTCTCTTCCTCACATGCCTCCAGCTAATTAGTTCTAGGAGGATCTACTGGTCTGGAAAAAAAAAAATTGGCAACTCCTTTTCTTCTCCAATTTCCCCTAGTCTGTGCATTTCCACTAACTGGTAGATACTGCTGAAGACTGCACGGTCTTAGTCCAAGGCTGTGCAGGTAGAAATGGCAAGAGAAAAGGTTTTCCTCTCTTTAGGGAAGCAGTCATTGACAGGAAGCCCCCTCCATTGGAAGACGAGGTCAGGAGAATGACAGAAATAGCTAGGGCAAATAGACTCATTGCACCGTTAAGTATTTCTTGTGGCTAGATGGACTCTGCAGAAAGAGCTATTGAAAAGCACTAAATTCCTGGAGGCGTACGGCTCCTGCCCTCCTGCGAGCTGGACAGTCTACGTTAGTGTTCACTAGCCATTCGCGTGGATGGCTGCCCGGGCTGTGTTTTGCACTGGCAAGTTTGCTGAAGAAAGACGGGCAAGACTCTAAGACACGGCGCCTTTGGTTGCCAGAGGCATGGAGAAGCCGTGACGGTGAAGGGGAAAAACTGCAGCCTTAGTTAGAATCAGACGGGTCTATTTTGATTTCTTACTGCACCCAATCAAGATAATTAACTTCTCGACTGAGTGCGGTGGCGCATGCCTGTAATCCCAGGGAGTCTGAGACAGGAGGATCACAGGTTTGAGGCCAGCCTCAGCAACTTAGTGAAATCCTATTTCAAAATTAAAAAAAATTAAAAAAGGGCTGGAGATGTAGCTTAGAGGTAGAAGGCTCCTGGATTCAATCCCAGCATAACACACACACACGCACACACACACACACACACACACACATACACACACACACAATTAACTTCTTTTTTTTGGCGGTAATGGGGATGTAACCCAGGGGCATTCTACCTTTGAGCTACACCCCCAGCCCTATTTTTTATTCTTTATTTTGAAACATGGTCTCACTGAGTTGCGGAGGGCCTCACTAAGTAGCTGAGGCTGGCTGCAAACCTGCGGTCCTCCTGTCTCAGCCTCCCAAGTACTGGGACTACGAGCGTACGTCACCATGCCTGGCTCACAATTAACTTCTCTAAACATTGATCTTCTCATTTGTAAAATGAAGATGATAGTACCTCACTCCCTGGATTTCTGTCAAAAATGGATAAGATCACATGCCTAGGTTGTCATATCTGCATTCACTGTAAAATGCATGCATGAACAAAGAATGGGTATAATCAGTCTACACATTCTGTTTGACTTTGGTCCCCGTCCCCAAATCAGGATTTAATAAATATTTAGCCAGACCTCCACTTCTCCTTCTCCAAGCTCAGCATATCCCAGTTTACTCTCTTCTGATCCCAGAGTAGGAGGCTTAGAGCCCCCATCCATACTTACAAAGGAACTGGGAACCCGGTGGGGCGTGTGCCCAGCTGGGGTCTCAGTGGGGTGGGCAGATTGGCGTGACAGGTGGCCTGGGAGCGAAATCCTCCCTGAAAGGGTGAGGGGCTCTGGTCCAGGCTGCAGCCCCGTCACTGGCAGAGGTCAGGTGGCAGATTTCATATCTGTTTTCGCTGGCACAGTCACCTCTACTTCGCTGATTCTGTACCGCAGCAGCTCAGAGACCCGTGCAAACTCAGTGGAGGCGGGAATCTATCCTTCTTTTTTTTTTTTTAACATGCTTTTATTGGTGCATTGTAGTCTCACATCACAATGAATATCAATTTGATATTAACATACATGCACACAGCTCTTAGTGTCCCCACCCGCCTCCTCCCTCCCGATATGGAGTACCTAGAATGACATTGGTATATTCTCATATGTACACATTGTTTATGATAGTAATTCCATTGATTCACTTCTTTCTTGCCCTTCCCCTTCCCTTAGACCACTTCCCTTGCTCCACTGAGAGTTCTTCACTATCGTCCATTCATCGCTCCACATAGTGCCTAGACAATGCCTGGCAGACAGGCAATAAAGACTTGGGAAGTAGCACTACACAGATGGACCCAGAGCCCCGACTTCCCTCCCCCAAACGCTCCCCAGGGCTCTGTTAGGATTTCTGAAAACTCGAAGGAGTGGATCCCAAGTCTCCTCGCCAGATGATGGGGTCATTCCTCACCCTCCTGCCCTTGGCTACCCAGATGGAGCATCAAGAAGTCTTAAGCTGACTGTGAAGGAGCAGGTCAAGAACCTCTTGGTGACTCAAAGGAGATTCAACCGTGCAGGAAACAGCCAAATTGACTTTCTGGTGCTCCTTTTGCTAGAGCCGGAAAACATTCAAAAAGCTTGACTTCCAACTGGATATCCTGCTACAGTTATATGCGCATTATTAACACACTTTTAAATTCTTAAGAACTGAAATTTCTCATCCTCTGAAGTGACAGCGGTTTCAAGATAATGTTGTTCTTCTTTCCCATGACGTCTAGGGGCAGAGAGTCGAGGCCGGTCAGGTGGCCCCCGATGGCACTGATATCCAGCCTCTGTGCTTTCTCTCTTTCTCTGTCCTGAACCTGTGCCTTCTGTAGCTAAAACGCATATCTTCCGAAGCTAAAAAGTCACACCTGAGTTGGGAGGGGACAGATGAGTGCTTTGCTAGCTGACTGAATCCCTATAACGAGCATTCCTAGAGGTCCCGTCCAAAGTCTCCCATCTCCTTTTGTTGGCCGTCTATTCCACAAGGGGAGATGGAAATAGAGCCCAGACTTTTAGGGTATGACAGGAGGATCACAGGTTTGCAGCCAGCCTCAGCAACTTAGTGAGGCCCTCCGTAACTTAGCGAGGCCCTGTTTCCAAATAAAAAATAAAATAGGGCTGGGGGCATAGCTCAGTAGACTGCTCCTGGGTTCAATCCCCAGTACCATACATACACACACACAAAGGAGAAAAGCATAATATATTTACGCCTCCCAAATATAGGAGAGAAGAAGAGAGTGGGTATCAGGTAGGTAATAAGCAACTTCTGCCTCATTATTGCATCACTCAAGTTGAGTAAATGAATTTAACATAATTCATCTTGTAAGGTTAAGGAGAAATGTTGGCATGGTTGAAAGATCAGACCCGACAAGGCTATGCTTCAAGGCCTTCACTATATTGCCAGACAGGCCTACTCAGTTTGCTGAGGCTGCTTCTGGGCCCCAGGCCCTCTCTCTCCCTCCACACCATTCAGAAAGCTGCTGATCTGCTGGGCGTGGTGGCACATGCTTATAATCCCAGTACTTGGGAGGCTGAGACAGGAGGATCGCAGGTTCGCAGCCAGTCTCAGCTACTTAGTGAGGCCCTCGCAATTTAGTGAGACCCTGTTTCAAAATAAAGAATAAAAAATAGGACTGGGGGTATAGCTCAGAGGTAGAATGCCCCTGGGTTCCATCTCCAGTACCAAAAAAAAAAAAAAAAAAAAAAAAAAAGCTGCTGATCTTAGAATAACCAATGTCTCCACCACTTTCTAGAAAACCCATCTCCCGTGCATGGCTTCCTCCTGATGTGGCTTCGTGCCTCCCTCCTGTTCCAGTGAGGTGAACCTGTGAGGATTGCCTCCCCGTGAGGAAACCTACTGCATAGGAGTCTGGGAGATGAAGTTTTTTTTTTTTTTTTTAGCTTTTGAGCCTCTAATTATACAGAAATCGAGTTAGAATGCATGTCAAGTAAATCAATCTGCAATATTTGCCCCACTCTGTTTGCCTGATCATTTAATTCACAAATTTGTCCTTTTCTGCAACTACATATTCATTTCTTTGTAAACTCATGCATTCATCACTTAATGAACATTTATCAAGTGCACGCTGCGTACCAGGCACTATGTTAGAGGCTGTGCATGAAAGATTAAGATGTTAAGGCCTACACTGGGAGTGAAATTTCAGAGGCTAGAGAGACGAGGGTTGTGGAAAACTGGAATGTACTACCAAAGCGCTTTGCTCGTTTTTTATTTTCAGAGCTGGGGATGGAACCCAGAGTCTTCTGCCCTCTAGGCAAGCACTCTACCACGGAGCTACATTCCCAGCTTGCTGGTGAGCTCTTCACATCCTCAATCAGTTATTTCCATGAAAGGCTAAAGACTTCATGCTGTCAGTTCTCCCCACAGGCCCAAAGAAGCCGGAGTCTGAACTTTCATGCAAACTCCACCTTCTTAAAGCAAACGTCTTTTAGCTCTACCTGGGCATGAGAATAACTGGGGATCCTAAAAAAAAAATTGATGCAAATCCCAGTGTAATCATGAGAATCATCAAATGAATCCCAGCTGAGGGCCAGTCTCCAAATACCTGAGTACTCCTCCTCAGGACTGTCAAGGTTTCCCATTCCCAGGTAAGAAATTGGGATGACCATAAAGAGCCGAAGGAGAGGCGACGACTAAATGTAACGAGCTCTCTTGGATGGGATTCTGGAACAGAAAATCATTAGGGAATAACTGAGGCAGTCTGAATAAAGCATGACATTAGTTAATAATAGTGCACAATACACCGGTTCATTAATTGTGACAAATGTATCACAATAATGTGAGTTGTTAATAAGAGGGGAAACTGAACGCGAGGTATATGGAAACACCCTGTGTGATCTTTGCACTAATTCTGGAAGTCTACGACTGTTCTAAAATTAAAAAGTTTGTTAAAATCAAACATCGATGTCTAGGACCTTTCCTAGACAAGATGAAAGCGAGATGGCGAGGAGGGTGGGAATCAGACACTGACATTTGGGGAAAGTGTTCCAGGTGGTTTTAATGTGCCGTGGGGGGCTGAGAATCAGTGCTTTACATTCGGCAACCAATTCATATATTTTAAAACACTGTGATGGTAAAACAAAACATCTGTGGGGCCATATGCGGCCTGTCGCCACCAGTTTGGGAATTCCGCTCTATGCTTTCAAGAAAATTATAGTACGGTTAGGGAGAAACACATGTAACCAAATACAGGGGCAATGACTAAAATTCACACAGCATATAAGGAGTCCCAGAGAGATGGTGGCATTTCCAGGGGTGGGGGAATGTGGTGGTGGTCCATGTAAGGGAGGTTATATTTATGAAACTCCTGACGTTTCCCCGTTGCTCACCTATCTTTCTTTCTCTGCACCTTGTTGGCTATTATTGTTCCATGGAAGCAAATACAATCTAGTCAAAGAGGATGATTGATCAGCCTTTGCTTCTCAAAGACTGGTCCTGGATCAGCCGGGTTGATCTCACCTTGGGGCTTGCTAGAAATGCAGATTCTACATTCCAGAACTGTTGGATTGGAATCTGCATTTTCATAGATTCCCCAGGGATTTGTATGGATGTTGAAATTCGAGAAGCACTGATGTAGAGAGACCCCTGCAAATCCGAAAAGGAGACCAGGAACCCATTTCAGCACTGCAAGAAGGTGCCCAGGAGAGAGGAGGGGAGGGGAAGGTGAGAGTTTAGTCATGAGTGTTAAGTCTCTGCCTTCAGTCTCAGGGAAGGTTATGGGAACACCCAGGTAGTTTTGTGGCTGCCAAGAATTTTGGGGGCAGAATCCACACTTGCTTGGGCATTCTTTAGGGGGCAATTCACCACGTCTTCACGTGCAACATGACCCAAGTATAGTAGATAGCATAGGCAGAAGTTGAGTCCTAATAGATGAACCCTGATGCAATGAAGATCATGTATCTTCCTGCATCCAAAAGCTGTCTTGGGAAGCATTAGGGGTGCCTGAGCTCCTGTGAAAGGAAAGAAGAGTTGGAACTCAGGGTCTCATGGGGGAGAGACTGAATTACCTTCAGTTAGCAGGTTGGGCTCCAATTGAGGCAGGAATAATGTAAGAGAGAGGAGATAGACAGCATCATCTATTTGGGCATATCTGGGGGGAAGTGCATGTCTTTCCACCCTGCTACATTAGGGAGGATTTGTGAAGACGGGAAGCCTGAGATCAGGTTAAAAGGTGAGATGCATCTGTCCAGAGGACAGGAGGGCCAGGCAGGGCATTCCAGGCGAGGCATGGGGTTGTAAATGGCCGGTGGGATTGAAAACTGTCCAGAGGCTTTGTGCCGGTGAAGAAACAAACTGGTGGGAAGATAGGGGCAGGTCTTGGAGGACTTTGGATGCCATGCTGTTGGGACTTTACTTTTATGGGCAGTTGTGGTCCGAGGGCTGGGTATTACGGGATTTTAAGGAGACTCAAGTTTTAGAGTTTGCACTCTGGCACCACTGTGAAAACCAGCTGGAGCAGGAGGGCACTGGAGGCAGAGGCCAGGTAGGAAGCTCACAGATGGGGGAAGGCTGGAGAGAGGTACAGGAAGAAGTCAGAGGTTTCTCTGTTTGAGTTACCGTGTGGACTGAGCTGTCATGTCCTAAGACAGGGCAGGTCAGCGAAAGGAGAGACCTCGCATGCCATTTACCATCAATTGCTTCAGTACCTCTTACTGTAGAACATTTGAACTATTTCCTTTTCCCCCTCCCTTCTTTCCTTCCTTTTGTGGTACTAGAGATTGAACCTAGGGGTATTCCACCTCCAAGCTACACCCCCAGCTCTTTTTAAATTTTTTTAAAATTTGAAATAGGGTCTCACTAGGTTGCTAAACGTCTTGCTACATTGCTAAGGCTGGCCTTGAACCTGTGATCCTCCTGTTTCAGCCTCCCAAGTACCGGGATAACAGGCGTGCACCACCATGACTGGCTGGACTGTTTCTTTTTTAATTAATTAATTAATTAATCAATTAATCAATTATTTATATTTATTTATTTATTTGCAGTACTGGGGATTGAACCCAGGGGCATTCTACCTCTGAGCTACACGCTGAGCCCTATTATTTATTGTTTATTTTGAAATTGGGTCTCACTAAATTGTGAAGGGCCTCACTAAGTAGCTGAGGCTGGCCGCGAACCTGTGATCCTCCTGTCTCAGCCTCCCAAGTACTGGGATTACAAGCGTGCACCACCATGCCCGGCTCTGGCTGGACTATTTCTAACATGTTGCTGTTAAAGTGCTGTCATGAACATTCTTCCATAAATTATTTTTAAGCTTTGGCATTTGAAAGGGGGGAGAATGAGATTATATATCTAAATTGTGATTATTTTGTTATAATGCAAAACATTTTTACGATGCTTTTGAACACTGCCAGGTTGCTTTCTAGAAAGGCATACTACTTTATAGCGCACCGATTAGTGTTAGTACACTTATCTGTATAGTCCCAAAATATTGCATTTTTATTATATAAATCAATTTTAGCTTATTAAAAAGTACTTACTCAAGCACACTAAGTTTTTTTTTTTTTTTTTGCGGTACTGGGGATTGAACCCAGGGGCATTCTACATCTGAGCTACACCCCCAGACCTATTTTTTTTTATTCTTTATTTTGAAACAGGGTCTCACTAAGTTGCGGAGGGCCTCACTAAGTAGCTGGGGCTGGCTGCAAACCTGGATCCTCCCATCTCAGCCTCCTAAGTACTGGGAATACAGGCGTGTGCCGTCACGCCTGACAAAAGACAGACTTTAATAGAGTAAATTTGGGAGTAACACAAAGAAGATATTTGATTGGTTACATTATAGTTTTCTTATTTGGTCTATCCCACTGGAAATTCTCTAGTTACATAATTATCATTTATTCGGCCAGCTTAAGTTCTGCCTTTCTTTAGGGTAGGCATTTATAAGAAATGGCTCATGTGATGTTTAACTTATGAGCGCAAATCAAGCAAGGTTAAGGTCACTTATGAGACCTAACTGGCTTTGTCTGGCCAGGGGCTCTTCAGGTCTGATATCCATTTCAACTTACTTTACCACTGTAATTTTGATTTTCATAACTAAGTAAGGCTGTGAAATAGTACGTATTATTTTGCTGTATTTTCTCATGCTACTTATTCCTCTCCTTTGATACCTGGATAATAGTGACTACTATAGTTTGGATCTTAAGTGTTCCCCAAAGGCCCATGTATTAAACTCTTGGTCCCCAACTTTGGAGGTGATGGGATCTTTAAGAGGTGGGGCCTAATGGAAGGTATTAGGTCATTGGGGGTGTGTCCTTGACTCTCACTTCCCCTCCATGAGGTGAATGATTTTGCTCCCTCACAGACTCCTGCAATAACATGCTGCCTTGCTACAGGCCTAAAAACAATGGGACCATGGATCATAGAGTAGGACCTCCAAAACTGTGAGCCAAAATAAACCTTTTTTCCTTATAGGTTGATTATCTCAGGCATATATTATAATGACAGAAAACTAACACAGTGACTATTAACCCTCTGTAGCTGGAATAACACTATCTTATAGTTCCTAGATTTTAAAATACTTCTTACTTGATCGTATGCTATAAGGTAATCATTGACTTAATTCTTAATATTGATATCCAATAAAAGCAATTTAATAGTGTTCCTCTGCCTGTTCGCATTCTTTTGGTTATCATTATTTGCTATTTTCTGGAACAAATATCTATTTCTACTAAAATAAATGGATCTTCTTTATAACCTGCTTCTTCATGAAACTCTTTTATAAATACTTTGTAAAAAGTGATAATATTTTTTCCTTCTGTATTTGCTTTGATTTTATTTTAAATAATGGTGGACAGCTGGGCATGGTGGTGCACGCTTGTAATCTCAGTACTTAGGAGGCTGAGACAGGAGGATCGCATGTTCGCAGACAGCCTCAGCTACTTAGTAAGGCCCTCTGCAACTTAGTGAGACCCTGTTTCAAGATAAAGAATAAAAAATAGGGCCGGGCGTGGTGGCACATGCTTGTAATCCCAGTACTTTGGGAGGCGGAGACCGGAAGATCCGGGTTCGCCGCCAGCCTCAGCTCTCTCTCTCTCTCCCTGTCTCTCTCTCTCTACTTAGTGAGGCCCTCCGCAACTTCATCAGACCCGGTTTCAAAATAAAGTATAAAAAATAGGGCCGGGGGTGTAGTGCAGAGGTAGAACGCCCCTGGGTTCAATCCCCGGTACTGCAAAAAAACAAACAAACAAAAAAAAAACCCAAAAAATAGGGGTGGGGGTGTAGCTCGGAGGTAGAATGCCCCTGGGTCCAATCCCCAGTACCGCAGGAAAAAAAAAAAAAGAAAAGATAAAATAAAGAATAAAAAATAGGGCTGGGGGTGTAGCTCAGGGGTAGAATGCCCCTGGGTTCAATCCCCAGTACCGCAAAAATAAATAAATAAATAAATAAATACATAAATAATGGTGGACAATTTTTCTAGTACTACAAATATTTATTCATATATATATATATATATTTTTTTTTCAAAATGAACATAGCCCCAAGATTTACATTGTCTTCTCTATAAAACAGAAGATGGAACTGGGAACAGCGTCAGCTGGCCCTTCTTCTTCTCACCTCCGCCGTACAGGTTGTCCATCTCTTTAACAGCAGCGTCTTCTCAGGTCTGCAGTTGGCTTCATAGACTCCAGGCTCAGCAGAAACTTCTCTGCACTTTCAGCCTTTTTCTGGAGAGCCGGCTTAGTCTGCTGACTGTGGCCACTCTGCTTCCCGTCCTAAAGCTGCTCTTCCTGGGCTCACGGAGAATCCTGCCCCTGTGGTGCCGTGTCGCTCTGTGGGGCTGGTGCTTGCCATAGAAAAAGTGTGTCTGGTTTTGGGAACATTCATCGTGTTTGTGGGAGCTCCTTCCACTCAGAAAGCTCTAGGACAAGAGTAAACGGGATTAACAACACAGGGAAATTTGATAGAAGCCTGTTTTTAAGCTGAACATTTCTAATGCTCTGTGCCGACCGTTGCTACCTGTTTTAAATAAACACTCTTTATCATATTAAGAAAGAAGAATTCCTAGAGTTTTAATCAAGGAAATATTTGTATTTAATCAAATAATTTCTTTGCACTTGTTCATATAATTATATGGTTTTCATGGTGTCTTGTAATATGATGAATTACCTTGCTAATGTTTTTTTCTCAACATTAGATTATCAACCTTATGTTCCTGGATTAAACCTTACTTGATTGACTGATTTTTAGGTGTTTGGAATGATTTTGTTTTTCCTTCCTTCCTCCTTTCCACTCCCATTTCTTTGTCTCTCCTTTCTCCCTTTGTATCTAGACTGATAATTGTAATTTTTTCATATTGCCCTTTAACATGCCTTTTTCAGGTTTTGAAACAAGTAACACAAGACGACACACTTATTTGTTAGTTGAAAGATCTGCAACTTCAGCAGGGCCTAATGCCTTTCTCCCAATCCTTTCTTTTCTT
This sequence comes from Glis glis, assembly GCA_004027185.1. Taxonomy (NCBI): domain Eukaryota; kingdom Metazoa; phylum Chordata; class Mammalia; order Rodentia; family Gliridae; genus Glis; species Glis glis. Next base: position 18,440 of record PVJS01001800.1, read on the forward strand.
TTTCTTTTTTTCTATCTAATTAGCTTTTTTCCCTACTACAAAAGTCTCCTAACGAATTGCCTCCTGTGAGTTTTCCACTCAGGGTGGGATATTCAGGGAGCTGGTGACTGCAGATACTTTGTAAAGATGTTCTTAGAAAACCTCCTGAGCTGTTCTGAGGACCTGCGTTTGCAGGAAGGAGGCCTGCATTCTGCCAGCTCTGTGAGCACTTGTATTTTTGAAAACTCATCCATTTTAATTTGGTTATCAAGTATTTTACCATATAATTGAAAATGATATTTCTCCATTTCAGTGAAATAAAAAAATGTTGGTTTGAATTATAATAGCTTTTTTCTTGCACTGAATATTACTAATTTGGGTTTTCCTTTTATTTCAATGATTAGCACTTTAAAAGATTGTGCAAGAGCCTCCTGTTGATGATTCCACAGTTTTTTTTCCTACTTTATTTATGCCTAGTTTATTAGTTCTCTTTTTCCTACTTTCTCTTGATGCCTTTCTTTCTCTTAAAAAAGTAGGTAATTTAGAAAATTCATGGCCGGGCGTGGTGGTGCACGCTTGTAATCCCAGTACTTGGGAGGCGGAGATCGGAAGATCCGGGTTCTTGGCCAGCCTCAGCTACTTAGTGAGGCCCTCTGCAACTTCGTGAGACCCGGTTTCAAAATAAAGTATAAAAAATAGGGCTGGGGGTGTAGCTTGGAGGTAGAATGCCCCTAGGTTCAATCCCCGGTACTGCAAAAAAAAAAAAGAAAGAAAAAGAAAATTCATAAAATAAGAAAAATGATGCCTCAATTCCACAACTCAAAGACAGCTATTGTTCTTTTGATGCATTTATTTTTATAGTGTTTACATAATTATGTGTAAGCCACGTGTACAACTTTATATATTGTTCTTCATATATGTGCTTTATATAATATGAATATGTTTTTTTAGAATATATTGGGATTGTGTTGTTAATTTCTTCTGTGATGCAAATTATTACTTAGGAGATTAATTAAAAAATGATTTTGGTGGTGAAGATTGAACTCAAAGTCTTGCATATGCTAAGCATATACTTTACCACTGAGGTATATCCCCGGCCTCCAGTCTAAAATTCTTTTTTTTTTTTTTTTGCAGTACTGGGGATTGAATATAGGGCCATTCTACCTCTAAGCTACACCCCCAGTCCTATATTTTATTCCTTATTTTTGAAACAGGGTCTCACTAAGTTGCGGAGGGCCTCACTAAGTAGCTGAGGCTGGCCGCGAACCTGCGATCCTCCTGTCTCAGTCTCCCAAGTACTAGGATTACAAGCATGTGCCACCACACTCGGCTCCAGTTTAAAATTTTAATGAATTCTGATATTGTTCTTTATGTTAAATTCCCCTTTTACTTTGGGAATGTGGTATGTAGAATCTCGGTCTCTTTTTTTTTCTTCATATGAAGAAATTTCTTGTGCCTTATTTGATTGATATTTTTGGTGACCCATTCACTGGAAAAATATATTAACTTCTACGATTCGACGTGTTGGTTAGTTCTACCTAATTTATTACACTAATCAACTGCACAGTTTCTTCATTAAGTGTGGATCCTCTTGATTTGTCGTGTGGAACACTGACATTTCAAATTATAATTCTGTTTCTGCCTATTTTTTCCTTGCCTAGTGTTCTGGTAATTTCTGTCTCTTGTTTAGTAAACCTTTTATCATTATATAATGACTTTACTTGGAAATCAAATCGGAAGATAGCAACTCTTATATCCAATAGGTAGGCCATGCCATGCTTCCTCTGTGTTTACTCTGAACATGTTTCTTGACATTAGTTTTCTGGAGCTGTTGCAATGAAGTACCACAGACCAGGTAGCTTAAAGAACAGAAATGTATTGTCTTGCAATTTTGGAGGCTGGAAGTTTGTAATTGAGGTGTGGGCAGGGTTGGATCCTTCTGGGGCCATGAGAACAGTCCCCTCCTTGCTTCGTGGTTGGCTGTCTTGTCCCCATGTCTCTGCATTATCTTCCTTCTGTGTGTGTCTCTGTGCCCGGATCTCCCCCTCTTTATAAGGATACTGGTCATATTGTAATAGGGCCTATCCTAACGACTTATTTTAACTTGATTGCCTCTGTGGAGACCTTTTTATTTTTTTCCCAAATATGGTCACATTCTGAGATATTGGGAGTTAGGACTTCAACATATGACTTTTAAAGGGTCACAGTTTAGCTGGGTATGGTGGCGCACTCCTCTAATCCCAGTACTTGGAGGCTGGGACATGAGGATCATAGGTTCGAGGATAGCCTCAGCAATGTAGTGAGACTCTCAGCAACTTAGTGAGACCCTGTTTCAAAATAAAAAAGGGCTGGGGGTGTAGCTCAGAGGTAGAATGCCTCTGGGTTCATACCTCAGTACCACAATAAATAAATAACAAATAAATAAATAAATGTAGCAGTGCCATTTGTTGCAGATGGTGTTGATGTTGATTGATTCATTAGAAGTCTCTCACATGAATGACAACGGATTCAACATGACAAGATCTGAGGAGGCCGGGGAGGAGAAGAGGCATCTCTTCTCTCTCACCTTCTTTCCATCAGTGTCCTGCTTTTATTGAGATTATAACCAAAACATTGTAAGAATAATTAATCATAGGAGACAGCAAAGCAGTCATGGAGTGAGTCAGGGAAAAACATCAAGGTCGTCACAGATGAATCAGGGAAGGAAAGGGTAAACAAGGAAGTTGTCAAGGTCTTTGCTTATCGGTCTCATGTGGTCCTTGGAGATTTGTCTGCGTGCAGAAATCTCCACTTGGGTGAGCAGTTTGTGCCCCTCCCAAGCCGGACCGAGGTGACCCTAAAGCTGATGACTAACAAAGCCCGCAACAAATAAATAAATAGTCACAATTCAACTCAGAGTAGCATATTTGTAATTTTACCAATAGTTAGCTTGAAGGAATTCTGAGGTCCTATATGTTTCAGAAACATCGAAGGGGTAGGTTTCTTTATTTTACTTCCCAGATCCTTCATGTGCTCTGTGTTTTGTGACTGTGCAGTGCTTTTCCTGGGAGGCCATTTTACTGGTCGGAGTTTGGGCAGATGATCCAAGCAAACGGCTGCTTCACTTTTGGTTTGCTAACTTCTTTAGATTTTGTGTATTTTTATAAAAATTCGAAAAGTTAAACATCTAGTACATGATAATTTAGGGGATATTCAATTCCATTCAAGAAATCTTTTTTATTCTTCTTATTTCACAGTGCTGGGGATCAAGCTTAAGCACCCCACTACTGAGCTACATCTCCTGCCCAACAAATCTTTTTTTTTTTTTTGCGGTATTGGGGATTGAACCCAGGGGCATTCTACCTCTGAGCTACACCCCTAGCCCTATTTTTTATTCTTTATTTTTGAAACAGGGTCTCACTAAGTTGTGGAGGGCCTCACTAAGCAGCTGAGGCTGACCGTGAACCTGCGATCCTCCTGTCTCAGCCTCTCAAGTACTGGGATAACAAGCGTGCGCCACCATGCCCGGCTCCAACAAATCTTTATTAAGCACTCCATATGCATTGGACCCAGAAATTGAGCTAATCCTACTTTTTTTTGCATTTCATTATTTAATAGATCATATTTTTAGTTATTCTTTCTTTCTGCATTCATGGAGTTTAACAGTGTGCTTTAAACTCTTGATTTCCTTTTGAGATGATAATTTTATCTATTTTATGATAGATTATCTATATTTTATGATAATCTTATCTATTCTAACATTTTTAAACATTAATTATTTAAGCACAGTGTTCACTCCTATAGGTTTCTCATACAAACTGGTGAACTTTCTCCCCTACTGGGGGATAAGGAGTCAAAGGTTTTTTATGAAGCTGTCTCAGGGGCAGAGATACAGGCGGAACCAAGTGTGTGTGTGTGTGTGTGTGTGTGTGTGTGTGTGTGTGTGTGATTTAAAGAAAGCCATCACTTTTCTGTCCAGGTTCCATTTACCAAGACTGGTGCACCCATCCCCCAGCTGCTGTGAGTTTTAGCTGCTTATGGCCCACAGCTGCCCCTTGTCCTGAGAATTGCCCCAGCATGGGGCTGTCTCCCTTGCATGTTACAACCCCAGCTGTCCTCAGTCAGTGACCAACTGATTGGGTATAAAAGACCTAGTCCATTGTCTGCAGTGCCGGCTGGCTCCAGGGTGCCCTGGGGGTCTGGAGCTGGGCTCTACCTGAAACTGCTTCCTGTTCAGCTTGCCCCTCCTGTCCTCCTGCTTCCCACACTCTTCTTGTCCAGGTGCACTTCTTCCAGAAGGAGCTCCATCTCATGTTCTGCTTCTAGGGAACCCACCCTAACCCAGAGTGGTTCTGCAACTAAATACCAGGTAAAGACTGTGGATCTAATTCAATTGCATTGCGCAACAAGTACCAGGGTGATTAGAACCCCTGGTGGCTCAAAGAAGAGAAGTTAGAATCTGTCTTTCTTTTACTCTCTTGCTGTCTTCTGAGAAAGATCCCACTGGGGACCATTTTACTCAGCACATACAAGATGAACATCTAACCATCATGGTGGGAAGGTCTAGACCAGCAGATACAATTCACCTGCAAAGGCTTCAGACCCTGATATGAAATAGTTTGCTAAATGCCTTGCTGTTAAATGTCTTCTCTGGGAAGTATTGTATCGTTAACCCTTCTCATTGATATGTCTTTACATTTTTTGTTTGAGCTGGGCATGGTGGTGGTGCACTCCTATAATCTCAGTACTTGGGAGGCAGAGGCAGGAGGATCACAGGTTTGTGGCCAGCCTTAGTGATTTAGCAAGGCCCTCTGCAACTTAGTGAGACCCTGTTTCAAAATTAAAAATAAAACAGGGCTGGAGGTGTCTCTCAGAGATAGAATGCCCTGGGTTTAATCCCCGTACTGCAAAAAAAAAAAAGTCAAGTGTGATCAATTCACATATCTAATAGGGTTCTCTTGGCGTGTGTTATAAGTCGCATAATTGGTAATACTTTTTCTTAATAAGCTGTGCACAGAATAATGGGACATCTCATAGTGTACAGCATCCTAGGCTTGATAATACGTTATATGATCAGTTTGGAATTGTATTCAGTTGCATGTAAGAGAAACTAAAGTGACATGTTCAATTAGAGCTTGCTTTTCTCATGTGCCAAGAAGCACGGAGACCGGCAGTTCAGGGCTGGCTTAGCAGCTCCATGATGACATTAATCACGATTCCCCCTGATAACCAGGTTCTTTCTGGTTTTGCACTCTGCAGTTTTTAGCATGGACCTTTCTTTCTCCTGGTTTCCTCATCCTAACAAGAATGGATATTGGTTTGGCAAATAGCAGTGTTCACACACAATGATCTTCCATATGGCCTAATCTGTTTTAGTTTCCTATTATCCTTATATTGGACATTTATTATTTATTTATTTGGTACTGGGGATTGAGCCCAGGGGCATTCTACCTCCGAGCTACTCTCCCATCCCTTTTTATTCTTTTATGTTGAAATGGGGTCTTGCTAAGTTGCTGAGGGTCTCACTAAGTTGCTGACGCTGACCTCGAACCTGCGATCCTCCTGTCTTGGGAGTACTTGCCTCGCAAATACTGGGATTATACGCCCAGCTCCTGTACCTTTTTAATCTCTATATTCAGTGTGCTGTTCATTTTTACATTCTTATCAATGACTGTGTTATTTAGCTGTGACTTTGTTTCCTAACCACTTCATCAGTGCTCCATGAATTTTATTCTTTACAAATGCATGGCTGGGTGCAGTGGTGCATGCCTGTAATCCCAGCAACTGGGGAGGTTGAGGCAGGAGGACTTCAAGTTGGAAGCCAGCCTGGGAAGCTTAATGAGACCCTGTCTCAAAATAAAAATTAAAAATAGCTGGGAGCTGGGCATGGTGGCACACACTTGTAATCCCAGTACTTGGGAGGCTGAGACAGGAGGATGGCAGGTTTGAGGACAGCCTCAGCAAGTAGTGAGACTCTCATCAACCTAGTGAGGCCCCATTTCAAAATAAAAATTCAAAAATAGGGCTTGGGGTATAGTTCAGAGGTAGAATACCCCTGGGTTCAATCCCCAGTACCACAACACACACACACACACACACACACACACACACACACACACACACACCTGGGGATGTAGCTCAGTAGTAGAGCAGATCTGGGCCCATCCCTAGTACTGCAAAATAACAATAACAAACAAACAAAAACCAAATGCATGGATTTCGTTAGTTGGTTTTTTTTTTCACATTGCTTACAAGTTTACTTAGTTCTTTCTGTGTTGCTGGATATTCATATTTTGCAGGCACGTTTTCTCCTTTTATTTCAAATGCCCTAGTTCATGTTAGATGATTTCTTCTTGATTGAAGTCTTTGGGGAATATTGCTAATTCTACCATTGTGCATAATTCAGTGTCTGTGATTCTGCTCTCCCCTTCTGTTTTCTAATGATTTTTATTTGATTCCTGTGGGGGGAGATTTAGATTTTCTTAGGGTTTTGGAATCTTTTCTTTGCCATTGCTGTCTCTTTCTCTATCTCTCTCTCTCTGCCAGAAATGACAACTCTTTAAAAGGGATTTTTGTCAGAAGAAAGTGACTTGCACTAATATTCATAGAGTCCATGTGGAAATCTAACATGGCATAATTATGGAAAAACTTACAGGGGTCTAGAGAAAGATTGAAATCTTCAATGCTTTCATTTTAGCTCTCATCTTTTATCCATCACCTTAGTTAAAAAGCTTGTATTTCTTACTGGAGTTTTATCATTTATTGATCATCAACTAGAGCAGGGATTAGCAAATTATGCCACAGGCCAAACCTGATTGATCACCTGGTTTTGGAAGGAGAATTTTACTGGGGCCAAACTGATTCATTTAAATATTGTCTAAGGTTGCTTTCATGCAACTGGGACTGAGTTAAGTAATTGTGACAGAGACCATATGGCCTACAAAGCCTAACCCCTGTATTAGGGGCTCATTGAATTCTATAGCAACTCAGGGGTGATGGAATTTGTCCAAAGTCACCTACCTAAACTGGGCATGGTGGCGCACGCTTGTAATCCCTGTACTTGGGAGGCTGAGACTGGAGGATCCGGGTTCGTGGCCAGCCTCAGCTACTTAGTGAGGCCTCTGCAACTTAGTGAGACCCTGTTTCAAAATAAAGAACAAAAAATAGGGCTGGGGGGTGTAGCTCGGAGGTAGAATGCCCCTAGGTTCAATCCCCGGTACCACAAAAAGAAAAACAAAAACAACAACAAAGTCACCTACCTAGTGAGCTATGCCAAGATCTGGTCCCAAGCCACAGACTCCGTATCACTATCTACGCTATGCCTTTTATATATGCAATGCCATTTAACCTCACATCGATCCTCTCATTCCTCTTTTGCATATGAGAATACTGAGGTGTGGTAACCTGTCCAAGGACATATGGAGGGTGAGTGGCAGAGTAGGGATTTGAACCCATGTCATTCTAAAGTCACTGTCTCCACTCTCTCATGCGACATTGCCTCTGAGTATTATATGTTAAGCATACTTCTCAAAGATTTTCTGAAGAAACTTTTTTATGTGTGGTGCTGGGGATTGAGCCCAGGGGCATTTTGTCTCCAAGCTACACTCCCAGCCCCATTTTATTTTTTATTTTGAAACAGGGTCTCATTAGGTTGATGAGAGTTTCACTACTTGTTGAGGCTGTCTTTGAACCTGCGATCTTCCTGGCTCAGCCTCCCAAGTACTGGGATTACAGGCATGTGCCACCATGCCTGGCTGAAGAACCTTTCTAGTTTGACCCTTACTTTTAAAATTGGTCATGAAATTAATACTGATTCCAATTTCTGTCAGAAGGGAAACTGCTGGCTGGGTTGGCATTGGACAAATCCATTTTTTCCTCCCAGTACTAACTTCTTTCCCTAATCCTTAAAGCAAAAGATGATATCTTTTATCTAACAAAGCAGTTGTTGCAGGGACTCATTAAGCCTGAACTAATTCACCGCATTATAGTGCTATCATTCCCTCTATTTTTTGTTTCCAGATTAGCAAGCGATAGATGCCAAATGACTTCTCTTACAAGTTCACTATATAACCTCATTGAATTGATGAGAACCATACAGTTGAAAAAGAGACCCAGTACAACTCTCCCTCCTATCTTTCTTCTTGACCTTTGAACCTGCAATGCTAACATGTAATCATCATTTTATGGTGTCCAAAGATTCTCATTTTATCAAAGTGCAGATAGGGATGCATAGAACAAGTAGGTAACCCACACTGGAACTGTGCACAGTGTTGGGTTGTAATTCCATCTGGTTTTGTGGGAAGGAATTGGCAGCCAGATGGATGTGAGAGAGAGAGACATGGCATCAGCAGCAGGAGTAGGAAAGGGCCTGTGAGAAAGACCGAGAAAGAACAGAAATGCCCCTTGCAAATTGCCAAGCAGTTCTTACAGGCGTGGGCAAGCAAAAGGGACAGAGACATAGACGTGATGTGGCTGTGGGGCCTACCCTGGTTGACGCGCCTAATGTGTGAGATTATCACTGTGCTTGTTTTGCACCTGGGAGGACAGAGGCCTCACCAGGGAAATTTGCAGAGAAAGGTGCCCGGCAGGACTGGTGACTACGACGATAACGCATTTGAGCGCCTGCCGTCCTGTGATCAGCAGCCTCCAAGGTGAAATCCCCCATCCTCGGCTTCACCCGCTGGCCATGCATTCTACTTCCATGTTGCTCGTTTCTCTCCCAGCGAGAGTGAGCAGCAGCATGCGCTTGCTTCACCTTGCAGCCAGGAATGCATTTGCCCGTTGCTTGTAAGGCTTCTTCCGACAGGTGGCATGTGTAGGCCGGGTGCCCGTTCTATAGACAGCGAAAAAAAAAATTAAAAACCTCCTGGGACAAGGGGTCCCCATCTCATTACATTTCTGCAAGTCTCTTGTTTTCTTCCCAGGCTGCCCTGAATCAAGCCCTTGGGTACTAACAAGTGGCAGGTGAAATTCACACCAGGCAGTCTGTCAGGGTTTGGAATTGACACCAATAATCCCCAGCGGGCTATTTTTGCAAAGGTGTAGAATTTGTTCTCTTAAATTACTTTGAACATACTTCCCATGATTTTAGAGGCACTTTTAACAGAACCCAGAAAATCTGGCAGAAGGTATAAGAGGAGTATGTGATTATTATAAAGACTTCGTGTGTGTGTGTGTGTGTGGTGATGGGGATTGAATGAAGGGGCATTCTACCTCTGAACTACACCCTATTTTATTTTTATTTTTATTTTTGAAACAAGGTCTTGCTAGGTTGATGAGTCTCACTACTTGCTGAGGCTGCCCTCGAACCTGCAATCCTCCTGCCTCAGCCTCCCAAGTACTGGGATTACAGATGTGAGTCACCACGTCCAGCTTTATTTATAAAGACTTTTGAAATTAGTTATGAAATCAGCCATAAGTACCCCCAAAATTGCTATAGTAATTGTCATACTTTTTTCTTCAAAAGCTACTGCAGCAGGACCAACACATCACTTATTAATTATCTTTATTATTATTCCACCAGCTTCCACACACCAGTGAAAAGAATAATTTGCAGAATTAGTAGGAGAGGCTAATGAGGCATTTAATGAGAGAATAATCAGGTGATGTTTCATTTGTGTTAAACAGAGTAAACAAAGACATTTACTCATGAAACAAAAATATAGACGAGGTCAGAGTAGAGAACGTTCATGCTACGGGAGACCAAGAAAGTGACACTGTGTGGCCGCTGGAGAGGCCCACCGATCTGAAGAAAAGTGATCTAACGGCCTGTCTCCTGGCTCAACTTTTTCACAGAAAGTTTTGCCATTGTGTAGTTATAGTAGTGTGGTACAGGCCCACTGGTTTGGGAAGCCGTAGGATTTCTACCACCATGAGCATGGACACTGTCTGGGTCCATTTCCTGCTATCATAACAGAATGGCACAGATTAGGTCAATCAGAAACGACAGCAATGTATTTGGCTCAGAGTTCTCAAGGCTGGGGAATCCTAAAGAGAGGGGCCATAGCCGGTGAGGGCCTTCTCCCTGAATTACAGCATGGCGGAAGGCATCAAATGAAAATGGGAGAAGTCGGGCGTGGTGGCGCACGCTTGTAATCCCAGTACTTGGGAGGCTGAGACAGGAGGATCGCAGGTTCATGGCCAGCCTCAGCAACTTGTGAGGCCCTTCGCAACTTAGTGAGACCATGTTTCAAAATAAAGAATAAAATAGGGCTGGGGGTGTAGCTCGGAGGTAGAATGCCCCTGGATTCAATCCCCAGTTCCACACACAAAAAAAATGAACATGGGAGAGAGAGAGAGAAGAGGCCAAATTCCCCCAGTAGCTCCTCCACTCCCCTGACAATGACACTGATCCACCGGAGGAGGCAGAGCCCTGGTGACCACGTCACCTCTTGCGAGTCACGATGACTAAATCCCAACATGCGATTGGGAGGGGGCATTTGAACCATTGCAGACACTGTCTCCTAACTCGTTTGATTAACCAGCAAATGCCTTGTTTTACGAAATAGCTGATAGCAGGAAGAGGACAGATAAAACATGTACAGATTGTATTTATTTTTATTTTGTTATTTTTTAAATGCTAGAGTAATCAAATCAGCCCACAGGAGTGGGAACACAGAGGCTCCCGATGAAGGCAGGCTGGGGCTAGGCATACTTGGGGTTGGTATTGGTGTGAAATGTCTCCCAGCAGCCTGCTGCTGAGGCCTACAGTAGTCCTCCAGGTTCATTCCTTTGGATTTGGGGTGGTTATTAAAGATCCAGTGCCCAGACGGTATGAAAACTTAAATCTAGGCTAGCCTGTGCATGAGAGGCCACTCTCTCCCAAGTGGAAGGTGACTGGCTGGGGAGACATGTGTAGACTTTCCCGGGGGAGGGGATCTTGGGCAGTCAGAGAGTCACAGGTGGCAGCTCAGAAGAGGAAACGTGAGGGTGCTAAGGGGTGTTCTTATATATCCAGGAAAGGCGGCTTCACCCATTGCCCTGTGAGCTAGTCCAAGGAGGATAACAAAATATTGTTCAGACACCTGCTCATCTGTTTCCTGCAGTTAGGGAACTGAGGAAATGCCTCTGGATTTCAAAGGCGTACTATCAACGTTATTTGTAAAAAGGGTTGGGGGCAGGGGTGCAAAGGATCTAAGAAACAACCCGTGGCTGGCAAGAGCTTGACTTTTGCATTGACTAACAGTGTCAGTCGGGGAGCTCTGGCCTCAGCGTGGTGGAACAGATTGAACCGTGATCTTTGCAGAATGAGGGATGCAGGGAAAGCCAGCAGATGGTTTACAGTGATCTGGCCAAGGCGCTAATAGCAACAGAGCCCAGTGCGCCTGATTGCTTAGTCAGCCGAAGCCCCACACGCTGCACAGGCGAAGGGGTGGGCTGTTCCAAGGTTGTATGAGGACAAGTGCTGGCTGGGCGAAGCACAGTCCCCCAAATCCCCAGCTCTGCAGAGCGTCACAAGTTCTCTAATGAGGTTGCTACTCACTGATGTCATTTCTGCTCCTAGGACATTATTTCAAATCTTTTGGGTGATATTCAGAGCTGACCAAGTTGGAAAAGTTTACACGTGTATGGAAGTTGTCCTCTGATACTAACTTTCTAGGCTCTCCCCCCACTCCCATTATTGATTGTGGCTGTATAAACAAAACAAAACTGGATCTATTAAGAAGAGCTGACACAGCAGTTTCCAATTAGGAAGAGAGATATTGGAGACCCTTAAAAAATATATATATATATAAACACATACATGCGCACACACATACATGCGCACACACACACACATACATTACCTGCACACACACCGATTGACTATCCCTTATCCAAAATACTTGAGACCAGAAGTGTTTTGGATTTGGGATTTGGAATATTTGCCTATATATAATGAGATATCTTGGAGATGGGACCCAAGTCCAGACATGAAATTCATTTATGTTTCACATACACTTTAAATGCCGAGTTTGAAGGCCATTTAGTACAATTATATTTAGTGTACCTGCAATTTGACTGAGACCCATCACATGAGGTCAGGTATAGAATTTTTCACATGTCAGAGCTCAGAAAGTTTCAGATCTTGGAGCATTTGGGATTTTAGATTTTCAAATCAGGGATGCCCAACCTGTAAACATATACCTGGACCCCACCCAAGTATTCTAGAGGCCTCATCCCATCCCTCAACCCTTTCTACTTGAGTTAATTCATTAGGGTTTTGGTTACAGTGGCATTTAGCTATGGGAAGCAGAAAATATATCTATAGTAGCTTAAATAAGAAGAGATAATTTTTCTTGTATGACAAGAAATTTGGAGTTGGAGAGTTTCGGTTTAACAATTAGGCAATGTCAGGGCCTGCGATGTGTGAGTCCCTTGGCTTTTTCCTTTGTAAATTCAAGATAGCTGCTGTAGCCATCTTGTCCAAGGGATGAGGGAAACAGGGAAGAGGGCCATGGCCACTTTCAAGCATTTTTCTGCTTCTGTCTCATGGTCCTGAACTGGTCTCTGCAGCAGGAAGGCAAGGTGGAGAGGCTGTGAAGGCTTTGGGGACAGCCATTCAAAGGATCTGTCTCCATTAGATTGTGGACAGGACAGACAAATTCCTAACTCTGGCTGGTTGCCCATCACAACTGAAATCCTGCTTTATTCTGCCTCCTGTACAAGATTTTCATTGCTGAAAGCAGTCACTCCATTTTGGTCTTTAGGGACAGCCTGTGATAATACTTTTCCTTGAAGCAAGATACTCATTCAAGTAGACCCGTCTTTGAGTGGTCTCAATGCCTAGACTCTGGCTCTATAAGGTAGCAATGGCTACTTTCAGTGGTTTAAAAATCCCAACCTGCCTCAGAGGTCGTATCTTTATTCTTCAGCAGTTCCACTACCTATTTGACAGTGAGTTAAATTTTGCTGAAAGGTAATAAAGAGTGAAAACTCAGTGTCTGACAACAGGCTCCCGGCATGAAACAGACGGGTCACGGCAGGGTAGTCAGGTATCCAGGTGAACTGCAGTGCAGTAACAATGAGTGATTTTGAAGGAGTCCTTCCGAGGATATACCGAAACAGCATAAAACAATGTGCAACATAAAACAATGTCATGGGCTTAGACCCAGAGCAGGAGATCTGTATTCTAGTCTGTCTCTGCCTCTGTCCAACCGTGAGACCTTAGGCAGGTCATTCATGTCTCTAGGATTTAATGTGTGAAACGATGAAGTTGTGTTAAGAGACTTTATTTATTTATTCATTTGTTTATTTATTTATTTATTGCTGAGGATTGATCCTGGGGCCTTAAGCATGCTAGGCATACACTCTACTACTGAGCTACACCTCTAGCCTCAGACCTCTTCTTTTTTTTTTTTTTGTGGTACTAGGGATTCAGCCCAGGGGCATTCTACCTCTGAGCTACACCTGTAGCCCTTTTTATTTTTTGTTTTGAAACAGGGTCCTGCTAGGTTGTTGAGAGTCTTGCTATATTGCTGAGGCTGGTGATCAGACCTCTTTTAAATATAAAAGAAGAGTGGGGCATGGTGGTGCATGCTTGTAATCCCAGTACTTGGGAGGCTGAGACAGGAGGATTGCAGGTTCGAAGCCAGCCTCAGCAATTTAGCGAGCTGTCAGCAAACTAGCGAGACCGTGTTTCCAGATTAAAAGAAAAAAATGGGAGTGAAGCTCAGAGGTAGAATGCCCCAGGTTTTGATCCTCAGCACCCCCCCAATGCACATGTGCACAAATAATAAATACAAAAGATGATGTTTTCACCAGGCTGAACACTAATTTAGATATTAAGCTGGTGAATTAAAGGATATGTGGCCTGAGGATTAGATATCATCCATTAAAGTTGATCATTACAATTAAAAAAAGAGTAGTATTACTTTTTCTTTTTTATCAGAAGTTTCATTTCCTGCCTTCCATATACAGCCTTTAAAATATGACCAGCTTGGCAGAGTACAAAAGCCCACGAGTCTGAAATTAATTAGCAACACTGAGTATGTACATTCAAGTACTTATTCAAATGTATAACCTCTGACTAACTACTCAACAGTTATCAAAATTTCCACTAAGATTATATTTTTATGAGCTGCTAAATCTACATCTCTTGCCCAGATCTCTCTGCTGAACATAACCAGCTTCCCACTGAACAGGAGTCTCCTGAACAAGTTTTAAATTGAGTGCATCTTTTTCTGCAAACCTGCTTCTCCTCTTCTTGAGTTTTCTGCTCACTGAATGAACCCTCCATCCAGCCCTCTGATTATTTCTTCTAAGTTTCTCTGTATCCCTAGATCCCGCGAATCCCTTGTCACTAACCTGACCATTGCCACTACATGTGGATCATGACAGCACCTAGCTAGTGTCTCCTCTTCTGGTCTCCCATCCATCCATCCTCACAACCCTTCTGAGATGCAAATCTAATCATTCTTCTATTCATCAAACACGTATTGCGTGTTTCCTACATGCCAGGCACTGTTCAAGTCCCTGGGGGTGTAGTAGTGAACCAAGCACAGTCCCTGCCTTCATGGAACTTACATTGTAGGAGAGACAGACGCTAAACAAATCAACAAGTGAGCACATAATAATACAGTAAGGATAAGTGCTATCAAGAAAAGGAGGAAGGGAGGTTTTTAGATAGGTGGACAAGGAAGATGCTAGAGGAGAGGTATTTGAACAGGATGAAAGGAAGAAGAAAACTAGGTGAAGATCAGAGGAAAGAATGTTCCAGGGTAAAAAGGCCCTAAGGTGGGAGCTTGCTTTCTGTGTTCAAAGAACAGCATGAGGCCAGTGGGGAGAAAATGGAAGAGTGGAGGCCAAAGAGGTGACGAGGGACCAGACCACCATGCGGGGCCTTGGCAGCCATTGAAAGATTTTCTGCAGGGTAGAAATGAGTCCTGACTCATGTTGCAAAATGATCTCTCTCTCTCTCTCTCTCTCTCTTTCTCTGCTGTGTGGGAAATAAGCTGTAAGGGATCAAGAGCAGCTGCAGGGAGACCAGTTAGGAGGTTTATACAGAGTTTGAGCAAGAGATGATGATGGATTTATATTATTGTATTTATATTTATATTATTGTATTTTCTTATCATGGCACTATAGAGACATTAAGATTGACCATCTTAACCAGGTGGACAGTTCAGGACATTAGGTACATTCACACGAGGTGTAGCTGTCACCGCCATCCCAGCTCCAGAACTTCTTCATCTTTTCAAACTGAAGTGCTATCTATACACATTAAACAGAAACTCCCCTGTGTTCTCCACTCAGGCCCTAGAAACCGCCACTCTACTCTCTTTCTATAAATTTGATGATTTTTGGTGCCTCACGTAAGTGGAACCACATAGTATTTGTCCTTTCGTGACTGGCGTATTTCATTTAGCACAGCATCCCCAAGGTTCGTCTGCTTTTTACCATGTGTCATAATTTTGTTTCTTCTTAAGGCAGAATATATTCCATTAGATGTATATACAATGTTTTGTTTGTTCATTCATCCATTGGTGGGCATTTGGCTCATTTCCATTCTCTGCCCATTGTTAATGACACTGCTATGAATATGGATGTGCAAATATCTCTTTGAGACCCTGCTTTCAATTCTTTGGGGGATGTACACCCGGCAGTCAGATTGCTGGATCACATGGTAACTCTGGTGAATTTATTTTGAAAGAAGAGATGACAGGAGTCTAGTTCTTTGCTTAAAAATTTCCAGTGACTTCTTACTACTTACTTTGTCTCAGGACAAAGTCCAAAGTCAGTTTAATATGGTTCAAACCTCTTGCACTTCAGACAACAAAGCCAAAAGTAGACAAATGGAATTACCACAAACTAAAAAGCTTCTGCACAGAAAAGGAAACAGTCAAAAGAGTGAAGAAACCTATAGAATGGAAGAAAATATTCACAAACTATGCATCTGCAAAAGGCTTAACATCCAGAATATATAACAAACTCAAAAAACCCAATAGCAAACCCCCAAATAATCCAGTTTAAAAATGGGCAGAACACCAGATGTGGTGGCATACATCTGTAGTGCCAGCTGTGTGGGAGGCAGAGGCAGGGAGTTTAAGGCCAACCTAGGCAACATAATCTGAATAGATACCTCACAAAAGAAGACATATAAATGGCCAACACGTATATAAAAAAAGTCCAGCCTCTTTAATCACCAGGAAATGCAAAGCAAAACCCCAGTGAGGTATCACCTCATTCTAGTTAGAATGGCTCTTATCAAAAGGATAAAAGATAAATGCTGGGGAGGAGGTGGAGAAATGGGCACTCTTACGTACTGTTGGTGGTAATATAAATTAGTACAGTCGCTATGAAAAATGGTAGGGAGGTTCCTCAAAATATTTAAAATAGAACTACTATAGGATCAAGCAATCCCCCTACTGGGTATATACCCAAAGGAAATGAGATCAGTATGTTGAAGGGGTATCTTCATGCCCACATTTATTGCAGCACTATTCACAATAACCCAGAATTGAACATGACATAGTTCAGGGGATGAATAGAGAAAGAAAACACAGTATGCAGACACAATGGAATGCTGTTCTGCAGTAAAAAGAATGAAATCCTGTCATTGGTGGCAACACAGATGGACCCGGAGGATGTTATGTTAAGTGAAATAAGCCAGGCATAGAAAGACAACTACCCCAACATTTCACTCATAGGTAGAGTCTAAAAAAGCTGATCTCATGAAAGCAGAGAGTAGAATGGTGGTTACCAGAGGCTGGGGAGAGTAGTGGGGAGGTAGGGATGAGAGGAGATGGGTTAATGGGTACAGAGTCACATCTAGATAGGAGGATCTCTCCTTAGCATCTCTAAGGAGTGTATGGCTCACCTAAGGCAAGCAAATTTTTTAAACACCATTCTGGCCAGACAAGATACTTTGAATACCCCAGCTTCTCACTCTGGCTCGCAAAAGGGAATGGCAGATAAAGCCAGACCCTTGGAGAATGCAGCTCTTGGAGGCATGTGATCGGTCTTAAGGAGGACAGAATGGTGCCGAGAATGTTGCTTATTACGGGCCTGCCGCAAAGGAATCTTTAGAAAAGTCCTGTAGGAGAAATCTCTCTGACCTTAGCGCCAGAAATAGTTGTATGTTTCTAAAGCCCAGTCTAATTCCATAATTAATCACATTTCCCTTTCTGCATTGGCTGCTAAAAGGTTAAGAGTCGATTGTGACCCAGCTCTAGCAGAGGAGCCAGACCTCATTCTGTGCATAGTGTGAACTCTTAGCCCAACCTTGTTTTTCCTGTTCTACCTCCCTTTTAGAAAAAAATCCTGTGACATATGTTTTGTAAATGTGTGTGTGTGTGTGTGTGTGTGTGTGTGTGTGTGTGTGTGAATCTCATTTATTTATTTTGGTGCTATATAGTATTCCATTGAATGTATGCGTTACAGTTGGATTCTCCATCCCTTTATTGCCAGATATTTGGGTTGTTTCCATTTTATTTCCCCTATTACAAAGGGGGCTAAAGGATGCTCCTGTGCAGATGTCTTTACCTGCATGTGTGAGAGTGTGCTGAGAAGTAGTACCGCTGGGTCGCAGGCTATGCTTATTTTCAACTTTGAGGTGTTTCCAAGTTGCACGCCAGAGCTGCTGTACCCATTTACCTTCCCACCCTCTAGATTTGAGATTCTCATTCTCACATCCTGCTCTCATCATGAACTATTAAAAATTCCCCAGCATAATAGGTTTGAAATATCTTGTTTTGCATTTTCCTAACCATTTCTGATTCTGTGCCTGTTTTCACCCACATTTGCCTAATTGTGGTTTTTCTTTTGTGACTTTCCAATACATATCCTTTGCTCATTTTCTATTGTATTGTTATTTTCCTATTGAGTGATGGGAATTATGTAAATCCACTTAAAATAACAGCTTTATTGGCTGCAATGCACATACCATAAAGTTCACCCTTTTAAAATGTACAATGGAGCCGGGCTTGGTGGCGCATGCTTGTAATCCCAGTACTTGGGAGGCAGAGACCAGAGGATCCAGGTTCAAGGCCAGCCTCAGCTACTTAGTGAGGCCCTCTGCAACTTAATGAGACCCGCTTTCAAAATAAAGTATAAAAAATAGGGCCGGGGGTGTAGCTTGGAGGTAGAACGCCCGTGGGTTCCATCCCCGGTACTGCAAAAAAATAAAAAAAAAATAAATAAATACATAAATAAATAAATAAAATGTACAATTGAGTATTTTTTGGTATATTCGTAAACTTGTGCAGCCCTCACCACTATCTAATTTTAGACCATTTTAATCACCACCCCCCAGAAAGCCCATCTCCCTTAATAGCTACTCCTGATTTCCTTCTATCCTCATCTCCCAGCCCCAGGCAATCTTCAATCTACTTTCTGTCTTTATAAATTTGTCTCTTTTGGACATTTCTTATAAGTGGAATCGTACAACAAAATCCATTTTGAAATAAGATGGGGGTACAAATAGCTATATTAATGAATTATGGGGTGATTTTGCATGTTTGAATTACGTAAGTGGCCTACTCGGCTTAGATGCATTTTTGCTTGCATTTAAATGTCATTTTTTTTACTCCAACATAAGTTATGATGAACAAATATGTATTTTTAAATCCTGGCTTCCTATCCCTGGCATCTTTCACCTTCAAGGATTCCCCAGAGATCAAAATCTTCCTTTTGAAAAGCATTGGTCCGGAGCAAATCATAGTCTAAACACAGCTCTTGTAGGAGCAGAGCTAAAATTCAGTTTTGTTTACATTTGGCTGAACTAAAAGGGGTCATTTCAAGAAAGAGTCAAGGACTAGAAAAGGAAATGGCTTGGAATGAGTCTGAAATATTTAATGTTTAAAAATCGGGGAACTATAAGAGAACTTCCAGCTACTGCCGACTGCATGATTGAAAAGAAATCAAGTGTTAGGTGTCCAGCCCAACTAAAGTTCTTTAGGGACAGAAATCATAAAGTACATATTGATATGTATATATAATACAGTATATAGTGCAGAAATTGGAACATAGATCGCTAAATCCCTCTAGGGAATACATTCCTTGAGAATTGAAGGTGGGGGTGGGGGAAAAGAAAGGGTGGTCCTTACTGAATGGGAAAGTTATATCCAGAATACTTTAGCCCACAAGAACAAAAGAATTGGGTTAAACAGAAACACAGGTTAATTCTTATCAGTAAGTCAAATATAATGTTCACATATTTTTGTTCTCCTAACTATTCCAAAGCAAACAATGGAGGTGGTTATTGATTTTCCTTTCACATTGTGATAGGCAAAAGTGATTTTTTTTTTAATTTTATGGGCTTAAAGTTCAGGATTGTGTTATTTTTAATGGAAGTCTTCTTCCTATTTTTCTATTGGGGCCTAGAAATACAAGTCATTTTAATGTGTCTTTCAATGTTAATGTGATACTATTCTCCCCCCTCAAAGTATAAACTCTTAGCCGGGCGTGGTAGCGCACGCTTGTAATCCCAGCACTTTGGGAGGCGGAGACCAGAGGATCCGGGTTCGCGGCCAGCCTCAGCTCTCTCTCTCTCTCTCTCTCTCTCTCTCTCTCTCCCTGTCTCTCTCTCTCTGTCTCTCTCTTTCTCCTTAGTGAGGCCCTCCGCAACTTCGTGAGACCCGGTTTCAAAATAAAGTATAAAAAATAGGGCCGGGGGTGTAGCGTGGAGGTAGAACGTCCCTGGGTTCAATCCCTGGTACCACACACACACACAAAAGTATAAACTCTTATGAGATGCTTTGTAACACATACATTTCACACATTCCTACAGGGGCTTAACAAATGCTATTTGCTTCCAGAAACAGATAATGACTGTGGACACTGTTATATAGGCCAATATTTCTTCCAGGAAGAATGTGGGTATCAAGATCTTTGGGTATGCTACAGGTGTAAGCATAAATTGTATTATAATATAAATTCAGTATGTTTCCTTGACTTGAAACTTCCACTTTTTTCTCACCAGTTAGCCTCATCTATTTATCCTGCTTATAATTAGAAAATTGCCAAATCTAGTGATCTCCTGATATAAGAACAAGGAGACTTGTGAAATGTCTACTGTAACACTTCAGTAACTGGGACTAGTAGTGGGAATACAGTCTAAAAAACCAGAGAGTCTTCTTAAAGAACTGTAGTTTATTACTTTCAGGCACATATATAAACTCAAGCTGCAGGCAGGGTGTTTTTGTGTCCAGGGCCTCCTGGTCTGTGTTTATGTCTCCTCTGTGATGGACGGTGTAGACATCAACCAGCAGTGTCCTAACACTAAGGCAGATTGTACAAAAAGACTTGAGAATGTTATGAGTCCTCTTATTTTCTTTATTAACTTGCTTACTGGGTTTTTTTTTTTTAGAGCAACCGCACAGCCTCTTTTGTAGACTCTCACACTTCAAAGTATTTAAGTTATCAAGGTTTAGTTGATAATACCAAAGGTTGGTACCCCAGGTATTTACCCAAGATCTCAGCAGTTACTGGGCTGCCATGTGCACCATGAAGCAGTTAACATCTGGAGAGGTGGTTTCAAGGACATGTTAAACATTCATTTTCCCAAATCTTTCCACTTCTGTGTCTGCCTGATTACATGACTTAAAAGCAGCCCTATTTTTCTGTAGAGGTGGTTCTCAAACTTTGATGAACCAGATCCCAGGGCTGGGACCCCCCCCCCCAATTTTGATGTAGTCATTCTGGGATAGGGCTTAATAAATCGTACATTTGTCATGTTGTCATGCAGCTACAGGTGATTTTAATCCAAGTGATACTATTACTGACCATGGTATCCTTTGAGCAACTGAATGTGAATGCACCAAACTTCCCCATGCTGTGGGCCACTGGATTATGTTGGAGGTGGACACCATAACTTTTCCCATGGAGAAAGTTTTTGCATCTGTTGTAAAACTGTTGTTTTTTTAGGATGTTATTCAATATTTCTTATGAGTCTTTTGCAGAAGAAATTGTATCACATCTTTATCTGGGGATTTAGTGATAGGAAAAAACTTTTTTTCTGAAAAATTGATGTTTTTTCAATTGGTGATCAAGAGAATAAAAATCTTCTCTTTTTGCCTTGGATCATAGGAAGTCTAGAGAATAATTAAGCATGTGATTTCGGGGTTTCAGCTAATATTTTTTTTTCCTGGCTTCTTGCGCAATATAACTTTTGAACTTTCTTTCCGATTTAGTTTTTAGCTGTCCTGATGCAAAATAGCTTTTTGCTGTTAACACCTTCTGAGAAGTAGGGAGGAGAAATTATAAAAATGCAAATAAAATATTTAAAGTGGTTGAAGGTTCGTGGTGTCACCAACAGCTCTCTATTTCCTGAGCTCAGCTTCAAGCCAGGTCCCAGACTTGGCCTGGTTTTCCTTTCTCTTCCTCGTCATGTTCCTTGTACTGAG
Source organism: Glis glis (assembly GCA_004027185.1). Taxonomy (NCBI): domain Eukaryota; kingdom Metazoa; phylum Chordata; class Mammalia; order Rodentia; family Gliridae; genus Glis; species Glis glis. The sequence goes on from PVJS01001800.1 coordinate 39,721, forward strand.
TTTTGATTTCTCTCTTTTCCCATGGGCATAGTATCCCCTCTGAGCTGGATCCAGGGTGGCCATTCTCTCTTCACTTTTCCAATGACCCTTTACTGACTTCCTCAAACTTGACAGTGTTGCGTGAACCTATTGTCTTTGACAATGTCTAATGTTTTGCCTTTGTTCATCATGAAAACTGCATTTATTTCCCCCAAATCCTCATTGCCAAGAACTGGAAACAACTTGCGTCCTTCAGTGTGCAAACGGACAGATAAGCTATGGGATATTCATGCTATGCGAAAGAAGTTAGTCTCAAAATATTACAACTATATTGTTTCATTTATTTGAGATAACTGGAAATGGCAAAACTATAGGGATAGAGGACAGGTTGCCAGAGGTTGGGGTGGGAAGAGGGTCTGATCAACGGGGACACCTGAGAGATTCTTTTGGATGTTAGAATGGTCTATATCCTATTTATATAAAGATCTTGTATCTGTGCTAAAGAATGTTTGCATGCATTAAAACTTGTAGAATTGCATACTCGTGTGAATTCTATTATATGTAGATTTTTAAAAGGCAGGTCACAGAGTAGGAGAAAATATTTCCAAAACATATATTTGATAAAGCCCATGTATCCAGAATATATAAAGAATTCTCTGAATTCAATAATAAGGAAACAATCCAATGAACAACGACATAAGATTTAGACGAGCACTTTATTAAGTACGTGTACTAGTTCTTACATGCTAAGTAAGTACATCAAATGATACCCAGCATTGTTATTAGTTAAAAGCAAATGAAAGCCATGATGAAATATGTTTATTAGCATGGGTAAAAACAGTTAAGATATTTAAAAAACTGACAACATCTAGTGCTGATGGAGATGGAACTCCCGGAACTGGTGAGATTGCTGGTGGGAATGTAAAATGGTTATTGTCATTTTGGAAAACAGTTGACATTTTCTTAAAAAGTGAAAGAGGTTCTTAAAAAGCATACTCAAATGATCTAACAATTTCACTTCTATGTATTGGCCCAAGGAAAATGAAAACATATGTTCAAAAACCCCAGACATGAATGATTATAGTAGCTTTATTCATAATTGCCCCAAACTGGAACCAACCTACATGTTCTTCAGCTGTTGAACGGACACACACGCTGTGACCCATTCATGCCGTGGGGGACCGCTCAGCAAAAGGAGTGAGCTATGAATAGATGCAACCACGTGGATGTTCAGGTGTGTTATGCGAAGTGAAGCCAGACTCAAAAGGCCATACACTAGATGATTCCATTATGACATACAGAAAAGTCTATAGGAACAGAGAGCAGGTCAATGATTGTTGGAGGCCAGAGAAGAGTGGATTACAAAGGGACATGGAATGTTTACACATAGAGCTGCTCTATATCTGGATGCTAATTGTAGTGTCATGACCATCTGCGTTTGTCAAAGCTCAGAGATTTTATTCATTCTAGAGCAAATCTTTGTGTAAATTATACTGTACGATTAAAAAACATCAATATGGTCCTCGGTGCTGGCACAACTTGACACTACGTGAGTTTCACTTTTCTTTCAATTTTCTTTTCAAACCAATTCAACGAAAGTGTTTACCATATATCATCTATCATGCTGAGCATTTCTGGGACTACAGAAGAAGTCTTACATGACTTCAGGTTGTTCATAATTTCGAGGACAGTCATTGCAGTTTAGACTTTACCTGGTGAGTAATAAATGGTCATTCTATGTCCTCATGTAGGGATGAAGGATGAATCAATGTGGTACCTTACAAGGTCAATCAGAAAGTTTTGTGGTGTTTAGATTACAACGGGAGAGGCCCTGAAGGGGGAGACTATATAAGAAACAAACTAACCTAGAAGTGAGAAAGGCAGTAAAAATGTAGGGGGGATGGGGGGTGGTAGTGGTGGGGTGGCGGTTTTGAAAGCCTGGTTGGGAGATTAAGCACATACTCAAGGACAAATCAGGGGCACCTACAAATGAGAAATCTTCCAGCTTTCGTAAAGTGTTACAGACATTTGCAATATATAAAGAAGGGCACCATGCACTGTTTAGTCCTGAGGCCTGCTCTTAATCTGTCTCTGTGACATGGCAGTGGAAATGGAGAGAAGAGGATAAATCCCAAGATGTTAGAAAGGATTGGGAGCTTGGCTCAGGGGAGGGTGCCTACCTAAGCAAGTGCAAGGCCCTGTGTTCAATCCCCAGCACTGCAAAAATAGCAACAACAACAAAAAACCCACGTGAAAGATGAAGCAGAAGGACTAAAGCAGTAATTTAAAAGGTATAATCTTGCCGGATGTGGTGGCGCACGCTTGTAATCCCAGTACTTGGGAGGCTGAGTCCGGAGGATCCGTGTTTGCGGCTAGTCTCAGCTACTTAGTGAGGCCCTCTGCAACTTAGCGAGACCCTGTTTCAAAATAAAGAATATAAAATAGGACTGGCGGTGTAGCTAAGAGATAGAATGCCCCTGGGTTCAATCCCCAGTACCAAAAAGAAAAAAGAAAAAAAAGTTATGATCTTGAAAGAATTGACCATGAACGAAGAGAAAAATTTTCACAGAAGTTTCAACAGGGGAAACCCTGTTCTGTTTTGAGCCCCATGTCACTTGATGTGAGAAGGGACCATTCAGGTGGGAGATGTTCCCTTCACTCCAGCTGCCCGGGGCTCCTTTGCAGTTCCTAATACAAGTACTCTTGCTGTAGAGCCTCTTACTTGGCTGTTCCCTCTGCCTGAGATGCTCGTCTTCCCTTAGCTACACCTTATCCCCATGCCTTCTCCACTTCTGAACTCAAGCCCCACCTTCTAAATGAGGCCTAATGACCACCTTGTTTTAAAACTGACCAGCCCACTCAAGTCTCTATATCTTCTCATAGCATTTATTACCTTCTTGCTTTCTCGCATACTTTACTCACTTTGAATGCCTATTACTCACTGTCTGCCTCCTCTTGCTAGAACGCAAGCCCACAATGGCCAGGGATCATTAGCTCTTTTGTTCAGGGATGCTTCCAAACACCTAGATTACTACTGGGCATATTGTAGGGACCCAATACATATCTGCGAATAAATGAATTATAAAAATGAATGTTTACTGAACATATGCTTGAACTACACACTTGCTCTGTGCTTTTCATCATTTATCTCATAGAATCTCTACAATTGCTGTATGGGGTAAGTGCAATTATTTCCCCCATTTTACACAAAGCAAAGATAAGTGCCAACAGATGGAGACTGACCCAAGGTTACATATACATAGTATATGTAATATTCAGACACAGAAATGGATTCAAACACAGAAATACAGACCCCAGAGCCTCTAAACACACACACTACTACTGGCTTGTTGGCCCCTGGAAGCCCACTGGATTCTTGGTTGACAGATCAGATTTATTGAACACACTTGTCTGTGGAAGTCACTTACGGGAGAGAGTTATCCAAGAGAAACCTGGTACTGGTGATATGGAGAGCCAGAGAGCAGGGAGGCTACGGAGGGGCGGCAATGCTTGCATACTTTTGAAAGATAATAAAAGTGGCATTTGAACTCAGGTTTTTTTTTTTAACTTGTCAATAGTTGATAACAGAATTTAAATTCACACCTTCTAAAAAGGTAGATGCAGTTTGAATCCCTCTTATTCTCCATTTTTTTGGGTAAGTCTATTTAGTAAAATAAAATCCATCTCGTGCTGAAGTTTACTGGAATTACTTTATGCAAGTAATTAATTTGGTTTCTGTTTCACCCATACAGATGGGAAAATTTGTTATTATTTATAACACATGGATCTCTTAAGAATTCATGATGGGATTAGCAAAAAAGAGTTTTGAAAAAAATCTTAATTTGGATCATTGTTTTCCTAATTCAAGCAGCAGCTTCTGATTATAAAAGGATTCACAACCCCCCCCCCACACACACACACACGTGGACTTACTCTTCCGGTGCACGCTCAGGGCAGGGTGACCTTTCACTCACTGTTGGTGACCGCCCTCTGGTGGTGGACTGGGAGGATGCACGTCTCCATCTTGCTCCCACATTCTTTGTGAGACCTGAGGGCTTTGTCTAGAGTGGCCTGGGATATCCCTGGTGAAGAGAAGCACGCACGATATAAATTTTCTTCCCCAGTAGTCTCTGGTGTCTTTAAACATAAGGGCCAATGTGTGGTCGTTATTTCTAGATTTGATTCTCTGTATATTTTTATGCCGACTGCTGTTAACTGTGACCAATTTTAGTTATCATTATTTTTTCCTTCCTATTCTACAGGGGATAATTAGTAAATGAGGGTAGAAAAATAATTAAGAAGGTTTGAAAAGCCTTTACATTTAAAATTCTAACTTTCTCCCTATATTTTGGTTGTTATTGTTGTTAAGAGCATAAAGTACGTTTAAGGCTAAGAAAGATCAAAAAAGGTCTTGGGGTTGATCAAAAGGTCATTTAGAGTTTAGGGATGATGGAGGAGGAAACTAGAGAAAGACATTAAAAGGTGTCTCCCATGCATAGACCCTTAATAATATGCCCCTGGAAGACAATAGTATATATAGATCCCTAGTTCTGGCTTCAGTTCGTCCTACAAAATGGCTGCCATTTTAATTTCACTAAATCAAGGGACAATGTCTTATCCTGACTTTATGATTGATGGGAAAGGCCTTGGATGTTTGGAGTTAGAATGGAGTTTGACTCTAACCTCTGACCATGAGCTGTGTGACTTTGGGCACATTTACTTAACCTCTCTTGTTGCAACAGGAGACAAGGTTCCCCACCTGTAGGGCTGAGTAGCTTGGGGCCTTAGCTTAGGGGAGGTACTGCGGTGAAGAGCCTTGCCCACAGCCTTTCATTTAAGGCATGGTGTGCAAACACCCTCTGCTCTCCTCAGCACCCCTAGTCACTGATTTATTATAATGTGGCTGGGAAGACCGGATATACACTGAAATACTGAACAGACAAGATGTAATAAATAGGAAATTATTTGATGTGAACTCCAAGCTTTCCTGATGGTACTATCAATTTGTCTTTATATGTTTGGAGGCTATCTTAATAAGAGCACATAAATTTAGAATTGTTCAATCTTCCAGGTTAGTTAAAGGTTTTTTTTTTGCGGTACTGGGGATTGAACCCAGGGGCATTCTACCTCCGGGCTACACCCACAGCCCAATTTTTTATTCTTTATTTTGAAACAGGGTCTCACTAAGTTGCAGAGGGCCTCACTAAGTAGCTGAGGCTGGCCATGAACCTGCGATCCTCCCGTCTCAGCCTCCCAAGTACTGGGATTACAAGCATGCACCACCATGCCCGGCTTAGTGTAAGCTTTTAAGAAAGATCATGGCTCGGTAATCCCTAATAACGGTGTTTGCCTGAGAACCTATTTTGTCTGATATTGCCACAGGGGATGTCATCTCTCTTTTGGTTAATACTTGCCTGGCTCAGGTCTGCAATTCTCTTATCTGCTATTCTGAAAACCAAAGAGTTCTGAAAACACAGAAGTTATTTTTATAATTCTTTTGGCAGCAAAACCTGATCTATGCTGATGTGAGACTATCGTCTTCATTCTACTTAATGTGAATGTTTACGTGTTTCTTTCAGATTATAGGGTGCTGCCTCAAACCCCACTGCAGGTATCATGTCATAGATGACATGTGTCCTGTATTGACTTTTAAATTCAAATTAATCTACACTGAAACAAAATTGGCTCCACCATCTGGGTTCAGAGCCTGGGGTGCTCTTTTTGTGTTCTTATGTTTTAGATATGTATCTTTAAGTAGCATTTAGCTTGGATTTCTTTTTTTTTTTTTTGGTGCTGGGGATGGAACCCAGGGGCATTCTACCTCTGAGCTATTCCCCCGCCCTAGCCCTTTTTATTTATTTATTTATTTATTTTGCGGTACTGAAGATTGAACCCAAGGGCATTCTACCTCTGAGCTACACCCCCAGTCTTATTTTTTTATTCTTTATTTTGAAACAAGGTCTTGCTAAGTTGAGGAGGGCCTCGCTAAGTAACTGAGGCTGGGCTTGAACCCGGATCCTACGGTCTCAGCCTCCCAAGTACTGGGATTACAATCGTGCGCCACCATGCCCGGATTATTTTTTATTTTTAAATAGGGTCTTGCTAAATTGCTAAGGCTGGCCTTGCACCTGGGATCCTCCTGCCTCAGCCTTCCAAGTACTGGGATTACAGGTGAGCGCCACCACACCCGGCCAGCTTAGATTTGCTTTTAATCTAATATAACAAACTATATTTTAAATGGGAGGTTTAACCTATTTAAATATATTTTGGATACATTTTAGTTTTTCTATTTTCCCAGTTTCTGCTTTCTAATCATCCTACCTTATCTATACTTTCTTCCTTCCCAGCATTCTCTTGGGTTGTTGGAGCTTCCTTTTCTTTTTTGTTCTCCCAAGCTTTTTGCTCAATTAGCTACAAAGTTATACCCTCTTTCTTCTTCTTATGGCTACAGTTGAAATATTTTCATGCATATTTAACTTATGAAGTCTAAAATTATTCACTATCTTTAGCCTGCACTTCAAAACTTCCAACACAGCCAGGCGTGGTGGTGCACGCATGTAATCCCAGTACTTGGGAGGCTGAGACCGGAGGATCTGGGTTCACAGCCAGCCTCAGCTACTTAGTGAGGCTCTCTGCAACTTAGTGAGACCCTGTTTCAAAATAAAGAATAAAAAATAGGGCTGGGGGTGTAGCTCAGAGGGAGAATGCCCTTGGGTTCAATCCTCAGTTCTGCAAAAGGAAGAGAGGGAGGGAAGGAGATAGATCATCAGTTGCCAGCATGTGGGGAAAAGAAGAAAGAGGAGTGTGTTGGTTTCCTAGGGCTGCCATAGCAAGTCACTACAAACTAGGTGCCTTAAAACAACAGGAGTTTATTGTCGTATAGTACCAGAGGCCAGTAGGTACCAGCCAGGCCATATTTCTCTGAAGGCTCTAGGGAAGAATCCTTCCCTGTCTCTTTCCAGCTGCTAGTACTCCTGGAAGCCCTGGCATTCCTTGGCCTGTAGCCACATCACTCCAATCTTCTTTTCACATGGCCTTCCTCTCCTCTGTATGTCCTCTACTCTTCTTCTTCTTCTTTTTTTTTTTTTTTGGTACTGAGGATTGAAGCCAGGGGCATTCTACTTCTGAACTACACCCTAGCGCTATTTTATTCTTTATTTTGAAACATGATCTCACCAAGTTGTGGAGGTGGTGCAACTCACCACAGTGAATTTTAAGACATCTTTGTAACCTCATAATAACACCCTGGACCTGTTAGCAGACACTTCCTGTGGTGGGTAGAAAAGTACCCCCCCAGTTTTGTGTCTACCTGGAACCTCAGAATGTGACTGTATTGGGAAATAAGGTCTTTGCACCTGCAATTGGTTAAGATGAGGTCATACTGACTAGCATGGTTCCTACATCCAATGACTAGTGTCCCTGTAAGAAGACTAGAGGATATCCCAGTACTTGAGAGGCTGAGACAGGAGGATCGCAGGCTCACGGTCAACCTCAGCAACTTGTGAGGCCCACTGCAACTTAGTGAGACCCAGTTTCAAAATAAAGAATAACATAGGGCTGGGGGGGTAGCTCAGAAGTAGAATGGCCCTGGGTTCAATCCCCAGTACAGAAGAAGAAGAAGAAGAAGAAGAAGAAGAAGAAGAAGAAGAAAAGAAAAGAGGAGGAAGAAGAAAAGAAGACATACAGAGGAGAGGAAGGCCATGTGAAGAGATTGGAGTGATGTGGCTACAGGCCAAGGAATGCCAGGGCTTCCAGAGGCAACCAACAGCTGGAAAGAGACAGGGAAGGATTCTTCCCTAGAGCCTTCAGAGAAATATGGCCTGGCTGGTACCTACTGGCCTCTGGTACTACACGACAATAAACTCCTGTTGTTTTAAGGCACCTAGTTTGTAGTGACTTGTTATGGCAGCCCTAGGAAACCAATACACTCCTTTTCTTCTTTTCCCCACATGCTGGCAACTGCTGATCTATCTCCTTCCCTCCCTCCCTTCCTTTTGCAGAGCTGGGGATTGAACCCAAGGGCATTCTCCCTCTGAGCTACACCCTCAGCCCTGTTTTATTTTTTATTTTGAGACAGGGTCTCACCAAGTTGCCGAGGCTGGTCTCAAACCTGCGATCCTCCTGTCTCAGCCTCCCAAGTACTGGGGTTACAGGAGTGTGCCACCACGCCCAGCCTGATCTACTTTCTATCTCTGTGGAGGTGCCTATTCTAGACAATTCTTACACATGGAGTCATACAATATGTGGCCTTTTGTGTTTGGCTTTTTAACTTAGAATAATGTTTTCAAGGTTTATCCATTTGCTGTATATGTAAGTGTTTCATTTTTTATGTCCAGATAATAGTTCACGGAATTGCATTCATCAGTTGGTTGACATCTGGGCTGTTTCCATCTTTGGCTCTTGTGAGTAATGCTGTTCTAGACATTTGTGTCAAGGTTTTGCATGGACATGTTTTCATTACTCTTGTGTATACCTAGGAGTGGGATTGTGGGGTCATCTGGTAACCCTATTTAAGCATGGGAGGAACTGCCAGACTGTCTTCCCAAGTGGCTCTACTACTTGTTTTCCTGCCAGCAGGGTCTGGGGGTCCCACTTTTGCATGTCCTCACCAACATGCATTATTATCTGACTTTGATTCTAGCCATCCTGATGGTCATAAGGTGGTATCTTATAGTGCTTTTGATTTGCATTCTCTGATGACTAATGATGTTGAGCCTCTTTTTGAGTGCTTAGTGCCCAGTTGTAGCTCTTCCTTAGAGAAATATCGATCATGATCCTTTGTCCAAAATTTGAACTGGATTGTTTGCCTTTTGCTTTTCTGAATTGTATTATTTATGTATTTTAGATATACATCCTTCATCAGAAACATGATTTGCAAATGTTTTCTTCCTTTCTCTGGGTTGTCTCTTCAGTTTCTTTCTTTTTTTTTTTTTTGTGGTACCGGGGATTGAACACAGGGGCGTTCTACCTCTGTGCTATGCCCCCGGCCCTATTTTTTATACTTTATTTTGAAACCAGGTCTCACGAAGTTGTGGAGGGCCTCATTAAGGAGAGAGAGAGAGAGAGAGAGAGAGAGAGAGAGAACTGAGGCTGGCCGCGAACCCGGATCCTCCGGTCTCCGCCTCCCAAAGTACTGGGATTACAAGCGTACGCCACCACGCCCGGCACGCTATCAACCTTTTATAATTTACAGCTATTATTTATTTTGAGTTAATTTTTGTGTATGGCATGAGATAAGGGTTCCATTTCATTCTTTTGCATATAGCTCTATCCAGTAGCCTCTGCATCATTTGTTGAAAAGCCTACTATTGAATGATCTTGGCACCCTTTTCAAAAATAATTTTGTAATTTCTGGACTCTTAGTTTATTTTTATTCAATTGATCCAGTACCACACTGTCTTGATTATTGTGTCTTTGTGATTAGTTTTGAGATTAGGAAGTGTGAATCTGCCAACCTTGTTGTTCTTTTTCAAAACTGTTTGGCTCTTCTGGGTCATTTGTAATTCCATAGGAATTTTGGAATCAGCTTGAATTTCCTATTACTGTTTCCTCGTAATTAATGACTAATGTTTCTCTTGCTGCTTTCGAGATTTTCTTCTTGTCTTTGGCTCATTAATTCTACCATGATGAGTCTGCGTGTAGATCGCCAGTCATTTATTTGAGTTGGAGTTAATTAAGCTTCCTAAATGTGGAGATTATTGTTTTTAAGTAAATTTGGGTTCAATTTCCCAGCAAAACACACGCATGCATGCATGTACACACTAAGTTATTCTTGTCATTTTGATAATTCCTCTTTGGATGTATTACCCCTTTTTTGGGGGGAGTATTCCCCTTTGGATGATAGCACTTAATTAATTAATCTAATTTCCAACATGCATTTTTTTTTTTTTTGCGGTACCAGGGATTGAACGCAGGGGCATTCTACCTCCATGCTATGCCCCCGGCCCTATTTTTTATACTTTATTTTGAAACTGGGTCTCACGAAGTTGCGGAGGGCCTCACTAAGGAGAGAGACAGAGAGACAGGGAGAGAGAGCGAGAGAGCTGAGGCTGGCTGTGAACCTGGATCCTCCGGTCTCCGCCTCCCAAAGTACTGGGATTACAAGCGTGCGCCACCACGCCCGGCCAACATGCATCTTTTAAGAGTCTTCTATGTCCTAGGCACTGCCGATTCTGAAATGAACAAGGACTCTGCCCTCAATAGAGTTTACAGTGCTCCAAAGACATCTTCCGATGTGTTTCTGATGAGACAAGAAGGGAGCTTCAGCTCCCCAGAACTCCACGCATCCTTAAATGGTCTATGAGATGGATACCCTAAGCCAAGCTGTGGTCCTCTCAACTGAGCTTAGCACCTCAGATCTGCCATGACTTGGCTCCAGATGATTTGTGTACTCTTACCTCCCCTCTCTTGCCCAACTCTTGCGATCCCTGGGGACAAACTAAGCACTTGTACCTCTGTGCCTCTGCACGCACTAAGGCCTCTCCCCAGAACACCCCTGTGCTCTAAGCCTCTTTGCCACCTCCTCCATACAAAATCGCTCTACAAGATTCAATTTAAGCATGAATCTTGGGAGCATTCCTGATACATCCTCCCTCCATCTCACTGGATGCCGTTTACTTGTTTTTTTTCCTCCAAATCTTCTTCTGTACCCCAAGTACAACTCTGTATTAGACAGGGTTCACTAGATTAACAGAATTCACAGAATGAGTATATTTGAAAAAGGGATTTATCAGATGGGCTTACAGTTTGAAGCAATGTAGTCCCGAGTTCCTACTGCATGTGGAGAGTCAGAGGAACCAGTAGCTGGTCGAGCGGTCTAAGAGCTGGAGTCTTAGGATCGGAGCAACCACTAATTCAGTCCCAGTCCAAGATGTGAAGATCAGGAAGCTCTTCGGAGAAACGATGGTGAAGTTTCAGTTCGAAGGGCTGGAGGCCGAATATCTCAGATGAGAGCAGAAGATCAAGAAGCTCTTCAGAGAAACGGCGAAGTTCCAGTTCTATGAGCTGGAGGCCGACGATATCAGGCGAGAGCAGATGCTTTTTCTTTGGAAAGAGTCGCACATCGCTCTACGCGGCTTCTCCCTCTTTTATCTAAGTCCTGCACCTATCAGAATCCTGCTGCCTACATTCAGGGCAGGCTTTCTGTTTAATCTGCTGTTACATACCCAAAGTCACATGATCTTGGGTGTGTCACGATCAGGTCAAGTTGACAAACTAGATTGACTATCATAAACTCTATCATAACATTCGCTAAACTTGCTATAATTACTGACTTACTTGGATCTTTCTCCTGCATTAAACTATTATCAATCTGAAACCAGGGACTTTATCTCTTTACATTCTATGTCAAAGACTCACAAGGGCTTCTTGTCAAACAGGCTGATGTATAAACAGGTATGACTATTCGCCCGTCGTAATGATGGCCCCAAATCAAAGAACAACCTTTACATCTGCTCAGAACAACATGGCTCGGCTTGCCTTGGCAGGGCACATTCCACTCGGATCAGAATCGTTCGGGACAGTCTCACCTACAGGTCCAAATGCCAGAGGGAAAGTTAGAATTATCCCCTTAGAGGGTAAACGGTTATAATTTAGTTAATTATGACTTTAACAGAATAGAAGTGAAGGATAAACATATGAGCCCCCTTCATCCATATCCTATTCTTTTATTCTATTTCTATAGTATGCAACTCTTAATTCCAATCTTAACACCCAAGCAGGATGGGTAAGGAGATTCACTGGGGCCAGGGAAGGCTAAAGCCCTTAAAATGGGGAGTGTGGCTTCCAGAGCAGAGAGTTTGTTCCATGTCCCTTGCTTACCCACACCAAGGTGTGCTTCCCCCTCCTTTCCTAGTCTCGCCCCTAAATTGGAGTAGTTGTATCCAAACCACAGCTGTTGGGGGTCATCTTAGCCCATGTGATAAGGTCACCATTTTGGACTGGCTTAACCATGTACACAGCACATGCTAAGTGGAAATTGTCCACAAGCAGACAAGCTTCCTGGGACCGGATGGAACCGAAAGGTAGACTTTGATGACCTTCTATTCTCCCTGAAATGTTCACCTTGCCCTTCCCTAAACTTAGCCTGTGATTGCCACTCCCTAGACTTAGCTTGCGATTGCCTTTCCCTAAACTTAACTTGTAACCCTAAACTTAACTCATGACTGCTTTACCATTTAATCATTTTTTAAATGATGCTTTATTTAAACTTTAAATAAAAGAATGGCGCTGGCTACAGGACAGGAGAATTGCCTGGCTCCTCCTCGGCTGACCTTGATATTAAAAATAATTTTGGACCCAGAGTTGTTCATGTGAGGGACTTCAGCAAGCAGCAACCATGGCACTGGTCCATCACACATAGCCACTAAGACTAGCATGCAACTCAACCATCTGGAACAACCTGCATATGCCCTGGGAGGCTGGGGCTGGAGACCAGGGCTGGTTGTAGGTGATGAGAGGGTTTCTCGTTGACTATAACGAGACTATTGAGAAGGAGGCAAGTGAGGGCTGGGAAAGAGGGTAAGTCATCACCAACCGTTGTGTTGAGAGGATGGTGCACAGTCGTTGTGCTCAGCTTTTAAGTTCTGATTCAGTTTAAGGGACATTTATAGGGCATGCAGAATGTGGCAGGACCTGGTCCTAGACATGCAATCATTTGCAAGGTAGATACCATCCCTGAACTCATGGTGCTTCTGGACGAGTAAATATAAGAAGACACAAACAAGTATTATGATGGGAGTTGTATAATGGGCTACGAGAGCATCCTGAGGAGGTGATGTCACACCCTGCTCATCAGAGAAAATGAATGCACCCACTTTACTCCAGGCACGGTGCAATGTCAAGGATGTGAAGTGGATGGCCCTGGTCACCCAAATGTCCCTTTCTTTATCTTAGCTTCTCCAAGGAGCTAATGCTATAGAGAGCAAATGGAGCCAGTAGTGGTAAAATCAGTGGTGGCCAGCAGAGGTCAGGGTGAGAAGCATCATTGGTAGGCACGCGCATGCGTGTGTGTGGTACCTGGCTATGGAATTCCTCAAGAAGGGGATGGAGGGCCTGTCCCATCTTGTGAGGACAGTAGATTGGGTTGCGGATGTTTATCACTGAAAAACAACGATCATGATTTGTTGAGTCTTGTGTAGCTAGTGAGTGAATGCAGATTCTCTTCAGGATGTTTTTCACCACTATTCCTTCCATGACCAAACCAGCAAGACAGTGGAACACAACATCTAGTTCAGAATGACTGATTGAATGCACAAAACCCAATTAATTAATTAATTAATCAATTAAATTTTGGTACTGGAAATTGAATCCAGGGGCATTCTACCTCCAAGCTATACCCCCAACCCTTTTTATTTATTTATTTTTTAACTTTGAAACGGGGTCTCGCTAGGTTGCTGAGCATCTTGCTAAATTGTTGAGACTGGCCTCAAACCTGTGATCCTCCTGTCTTAGCCTCCCAAGTACTGGGATTACAGGCCTGTGCCTTTGTCAGCTGTTCTTCCCCTTTTAAAGAGGGACTTTGATTTCTTTCCATAGTAACTGGCATTTTATAATGATGCTGTTCACCACGATTGCTATCAGGACCGGAGTACAAGCAAGAGCCTTTCATAATGAGCTTCCCTGGGAACGAAGCCCCTTCAACAGTGTTAGTCAGACTGCAAAACAGAATTTTTTATTGTGTCAGGATGTATTTAACAAGACTTTGGTGTCGATTTGGTATTTTGATGATTTGTAGAGCAGCAAGACAAGTGAGCCTAGCAGCTCGGGATAGTTGCTATAGTAATACTAGTGCAAATTCTGAGATCCATTAAAAGATTTTTAGAATTAAGGTTGTTTAAATATTTTGATAGTGCTCTCTCTAAAATAAGCCGAAATACAGAAAATTCATTAATTTGCTAAATACTCAACCTCACAGAGTCCTTTAATAAGGATACTAAGAAGAGTGTCTGGAAATTTAAATAAAATGAGAAGCTGTCACTGGAGTTACTTCCTGAAACCATAATCCAGTGTGACGTCTTCACTTTTCTTTATACCAAAATGTATTGTCATGAATTATTGACACTAGGTTAAATATTGCTCTAGGATGTAGAGCATAACAATCTCTTTGATAGACTGAAGATTTGGCAGGTAGCAAAGAACCAATCCTTTGCTGCTGACCACATTCAAATCGCTTTCTCACCATAAAAACAATAAATAACCAGTCTTGGATGGAAATACATGGTGTGCCAACCTGCTTCCAACATTTTCAGGGCCAAGGCAACAGTACAAATAGAGGTTCACATGACTTAGGTCTATGAGCTATAAACCATGTTAACAACTTGTTAAGTAAAATAGGTCTATCCTTTGATATTGACAAGAATTCTGTCATGACACTTGGAAGGCAAGGTCCAAGTAGGAATTCTTAGACTACCTAGTGTTACACGCTGACATGAGGTAACATGGGGAGTGCTGATCTAGCCCCCAGCCCCTCCCCCAGTCCCCACTCCTCTCTTCTCACCACAAGCTCCATCCTGTACTGCAGAGACCTCAGGGCACATGGCCAGCAAGCTCTGTCTACTTTCTGCCTCCTCTCCATGACTGCTCATGCCCCCTGCAGGAGGAGGCAGGTACTCCTCCAGCTGATCTGTCCTCCAGATCCAAAGCGGGACTAGTGCAGGCTCTGGAAGAGGGCTCAGGGCCATGTGGGAAGGGAATTCTTGGGCACATGGAATTGTGATCTAGAAGAAAGGGCATGTGCTCCAAGCAGGAGTGCCCTTATAGCATGAACAGGAGAGAGTGAGCATCAGCTCTCTGAAGCATGAGCTAACCCAACGCGGTGGCACGCTCCTATAATCCTGGTATAGAATTGAGAGGTTGAGATAGGAGGATCGCACATTCAAGGTCAGCCTCAGCAATTTAGCGAGACCCTGTTTTGAAATAAAAAAATAAAAAAAGGCTGGGGGGTGTAGCTTGGAGGCAAAATGCCCCTGTGTTCAATCTCCAGTACCAAAAAAACAAAAAAATAGCATGAGGGCAGGGAACCTTTCCGCCCACACAGTAGGGGAGGTACCAGGAAGCTTCCTGGCACTAACTAAGGGCTGAAACCACCCCCTCCTATTTAACTGGGTTACGCTCTCCCACGGTGTCTTGTTTACTCTCCTGGGTTGAATACTTTTATGGGCTTCTGGACAAGCTCAAGGATATGCCATTCCCCATGGGAAAATAGCCCATGGCAAAGCGGCTTCCTAACAAGGTGCCAGCTCTTCCTGAGTGCTTGGGTTGCAGAAAGGATGTTGAAAGCAGGGGCTGAAACCACTCTCTTACCTTTCGGGATCCTTCTTCAAACCTGTCATCGCCTCCTACTGCAGCCAGCCTCCCTCCCCAAGTCACCCCGGCATCTAGCTTCTCTGCCATCACTCCCTTTTTAAAGGGGACCAGCCGGGCCAGTTCTGCTAGCTAATTTCCTCCTCTCTGACAGTTATCTCTCTGTTCTGCCCATCCGTGTCTCCCTGCCTGACATTAATGATTTTGTGTGTGGGTCAAGGCCTGGCCTGGATCCCTGGAAATCCGGTATGTGCTTTTCCCGCCCGCAGAGTGTCAACTCCTCCTGCTCACCTCCGTTGAGTGATTCATCTGGGGGTGGAGTGGGGAGGCCAGCCAGCCACACCTGAACACTGTGCCTTTTGGATCCTGCAGATTTAATTGCTCTGTGCTTTGCCTTTGATTTCACTATTTCAGCCAACGTAATCAAAAGGATGAGAATAAAACGACTTGTTGACATTTCCTCATTTCATATCAGGAACTAGAAAATGGTATGAATTACCTTTTTTTTTTTTGATAGTGGGCCCTTTCACTTGATCTCTGCTCTTTAGCTCATTTCCTGCTGGGGTAATTTCAGGTTCAACCTGTTTTTTTTAAAGTTGTGAATCATATCAGTGACTCAAAGCCAATTTTGGTAGAAAAAAAAAAGCCAAGCTAGCTATCTATAAAGAATCAAACCTAGAAGGGAATGTGAATTATTATCCTTGAAACTTTTGGCAAACACCCACTAAAGCATTATTCACTCATTCATTAAGCAAAAATATGTTGAAGGCATGCTCAATGGATGGTATCATCTGTAAAGGCAATTAAATACTTTTCTCTGAATGATGCATAGATTTTTTTAAAAAGTTGGATTCCTTTTATTTTATAAAGGATAGAAAACACTCAGAAGTAGTGGTTCCTAAAAATTTTTTCAACTGTGTTGCTATTAGAACAAGAGAAATTATGGAGTTGTTCAATCCAGACATACTATGATAAAGAATTGATACATTATACACTTATTTTCTAAATCAGAGAGCTGGAAAATCCTCAAAGATGATACACACAACTCTGTGTGTGTGTGTGTGTGTGTGTGTGTGTGTGTGTGTGTGTGTGTGTGTGTGTTACTAGGGAATGAACCTAGGGGTGTTCTACCTCTGAGCTATATCCCCAGTCCTATTTTATTTATATTTTATTTAGAAATAGGGTCTCACTGAGTTGCTGAGGCTAGCCTCAAACTTACAATCCTCCTGTCTCAGCCTTCCAAATACTGGCATTACAGGCTTGTGCCACCATATCCCGGCTACACACAACTTTTCAATTTCACTAAGGAGAAAAGGGAGACCCAAAGAGGTCAGATGACTTGCACAAGTTCACACAGCTGATCAGCCTATGGCAGAGCCAGGCATGGAGTCTGAGTCTTTATCTTTCTATGAGCAAGTGCCCCTCTCCAGGAATCCAGGAATAATCATGATAGTTTTCTTCTTTTAATCTATTATGAAAGCAAGGCAATTTCTCCTATTACTTTGCAAGATAGGTTTTATCATCATTACTTTAGAGAAAGGGGAAACAAGGCTAAGAAAAAATAAGCCACTTACCAAACATTTCCTGATGTCTCCAATCCCAGTGGCGGTGGCAGAACTGGGAGTGGAAAAGGTAAGAATGTGATCCCAAGGTCTCAGTCTTCCCATGCACCCCACCACTTTGCCTTACGCTACACTCTGGAGAGTATCTGCTCATGGTTATCATCGTAAACAACCAAGGCCAAATGTGGACGAATGAGAATCTGCCTCCAAATTAATGTTTGTTTGCTTGTTCAACCATTCTTTCTTTCATTCATTTCCCTCTGTACAAAGCACTGAGTTACGGGATACGGAAGGTTTTTCCCCCCCTGGTAGTGGAGATTGAAACCAGGGGTGTTCTCCTACTGAGCTACACCCCCAGCAATCCCCCTTTTCTATTTTATTTTATTTTTTTATTTTGAGACAGTCTCTCTAAATTGTGTAGACTGACCTTGAATTTACAATCCTCCTGCCTCAGCCCCTGTGCCGTGGAGATTTTTTGAAAGGATAAGATACAGACCGGCCCCTTAAGATTCCAAGTGATTAAAAGGATACATAGGCTGGACGTGGTGGCGCATGCTTGTAATCCCAGTACTTGGGAGGCTGAGACTGGAGGATCCGGGTTTGCAGCCAGCCTCAGCTACTCAGTGAGGCCTCCATAACTTAGTGAGACCCTGTTTCAAAAATAAAGAATAAAAAGTAGGGCTGGAGGTAGAATGCCCCTGGGTTCAATCCCTGGTACTGCAAAAAAAAAAAAAAAAAAAAAAAAAAGGATACATAGGAAGTATTTACAAATAGCTATAAGATAGAATGAAGTAACAAACGAAAAGAAATAGAAAGTGTTATAGGAATTCCTGTGTTAAGAAAACAGAATAATTGTGTACAACTTTGAAAGTTGGAGAACTAGGCTCGGTGGCCTGTGCCTATAATCCCAGCTACTCGGGAAGCTGAGGCAGAAACATCACCTGAGCCCAGGAGTTATAGGTCAGCCTTGGCAACACGGTGAGACTGTCTGAAAAAGAAAGAAGAGAGAGAGAAAGAGAGAGAGAGGGAGGGAGGGAGGGAGAGAGAGAAAAAAAGAGAGAGAGAGAAAGACAGAGAGGAAGAGAGAGAGAGAGGGAGGGAGGGGGAGGGAGGGAGGGAGGGAGAGAGAGAAAGAGGAAAGGAAGGAGGGAAGGAAGGAAGGAAGGAAGGAGGGAAGGAAGGAAGGAAGGAAGGAAGGAAGAAAGAAAGAGAAAAGAGAAAGTCACTTATAAGGTTTAAGAACCCTGGGAAGGAACCATGTTGGAAACATTTAGAGCTGTTTTACTCTTTGACCTCTAGGTGGGGAAAGAGGTTACAGGCTAATGGTGATTTCCTTCTTAGGCCATAATGCTTTTTCAAAGAAGAATTTCTTTTTAAATAAATTTTAATTGCATGTTGACAAATCATAACTGTATATATTTATGTGGCACAAAGTGATGCTATGATATATGTACACAATGCGGAATGATCAAATTATGCTAATTGACATATTGATCACCTCCAATACTTGTCATTTTGGGGGGTGAGAACACTTGAAATTTACTCTCTTAGCAATTTTGAAATATAAAATACGGTATTATTAACTATAGTCATGAGGCTGTACAATAGATCTCAAAAAATGTATTCTTCCTGCCGAAGTGAAACTCTGTGCCTTTGACTAACATCTCCCCAGTCCTCCTGACCCAAGCCTGTGGTAGCCATCACTCCACTTCCAGCTTATATAAGTTTGTTTTAGATTCCACATGAAAGTAAGAACATATGTTCTTTTTTTCTTTTCTTTTCCGTGACTGGCTTTTTTCACTGAGCATAATAATGTCCTACAGGTTTACCCATGTTGTTGCAAATGGCAAAATTTCCTTCCTTTTAAACACTGAATAGTATCCATTGTATAAACATACAGCATTTTAAAATCCATTCACCCATCGATGAACACTAAGTCCATTCCATAACTTGCTCTTTCCAAGAGTGCAGTCATGAGCATGGGAGTGGGCTTGCTCTTCGACATACTGATTTCAAATCCTTTGGATATACACTTAGAAGGGGATCACACTGTAGTTCTATTTTTCGGGTTTGTTTTTTTGGTATGGGGTGTTGAATTCAGGGCCTTACATATACTAGGCACATGCTCTACCATTGAGCTACATCCTTAGCCCCTGTTTTTATTTCTTTGAGGAGCCTACATACAGTTTTCCATCATGGCTCTACTGACGTGCATCCCACCAACAGTGTTCAAGGATGTTCCTTTTCTCCACATCCTTGCCAATGCTTGTTATCTTTCATCTTTGTGATAATAGCCATTCTTTCAGGTATACGGTGATATCTCACTGGGTTTTTTTTTTTTGTGTGTGGTGCTGGGGATTGAACCCAGGGGCATTCTACCTCCGAGCTACACCCCCAGCCCTACTTTTTATTCTTTATTTTGAAACAGGGTCTCACTAAGTGGTGAAGGGCCTCACTAAGTAGCTGAGGCTGGCCGCGAACCTGGGATCCTCCTGTCTCAGCCTCCCAAAGACTCGGATTACAAGTGTGCACCACCACACCCAGCTCCAAACTGTGGTTTTAATTTGCATTTCTCTATAGATTAGTGATAAGAGGTTTTTCATGTACCTTTGGCCATATGCTTGTCTTCTTTTGAGCAATGTCCTTTCAAATAGTTCTTTGCCCATTTAAAAAAAATCAGGTTATTTATTTTCTTCCCATTGTGTGTTCTTGGCACCCATGTCAAAATTGAATTGACAACAAATGTGTGGATTCATTTCTTGGATCTCTGTTATGTTGCTCTGGTCTAGGTGTATATTTTTACATCACCATGCTATTTTAATTATTATAGCTTTGTAATGTAGTTTAAAATCAGGTAATAGTGATGTTTTCAGCTTTGGTCTTTTTGCTCAAGATTGCTTTGCCTATTGTTTTTGTGTTTCTATATGAATTTGAGGGTTGCTTTTTCTATTTCTGTGAAAAATGTCATTGGAATTTTGATAGGGATTGCACTGAATATGTAGATTGCTTTGGATAGTACGAATATTTTAACAATATTCTTTTAGTCCATGAACATGGGGCATCTTCCCATTTATTGGTGTCTTTGATTATTTATTTCATCAATTTTTATAATTTTCAGTGTATAGGTCTTTCACCTCCTTGACTAAATTTATTCCTAAATATTTTATTTTTTGTTACTATTGTAGATGAGATTATTTTCTTGATTTCTTTTTCAAAGAGGTCATTGTTAGTGTATAGAAACACTACTGATTCTGTGTCTTTGTTTTGTATCCTGCAACTTTACTGAACTCATTTCTTAGTTCTTACAGTTTTTTTTTTATATTCCCCCTTGTTTCTTGGAATCCTGTAGATACCAAAATCCATAGATGCTCAAGTCCTTTACATAAGATGGCATGGAATTTGCATATAACTTATGCATATCCTCCTATAGGCTTTAAAACACCTTTAGATTACTTTTAATATCTAATGCATGTAAATGTTTTATAAATATGTATACTGTATTGTCTAGGGAGTAATGACAAGAAAAATGTCTGCACATGCTTAAAACAGACTCAAAAAAATTTAGGCCGGGTGTGGTGGCACATGCTTGTAATCCCACTACTTGGGAGGCAGAGACAGGAGGATCCAGTTTTGCAGCCAGCCTCAGCTACTTAGGTCCTCTGCAACTTAGTGAGACCCTGTTTCAAAATAAAGAATAAAAAAATAGGGTTGGGGTGTAGCTCGGAGGTAGAATGCCCCTGAGTTCAATCCCTAGTACCGCAAAAAAATTTTTTTTAAAATGTTTTTGATCCATATTGTTTGAATCCATGGATGGGGAACCCAAGGGTACAGAGAGTGGACTGTCTAAGATCATGTTGTCAGCAAAAGTGTCACTTTCACTACCTTCCTTTCCTGTTTGGATGTCTTTTATGTCTCAAAGAAAATAATTTGTGTTGATGAACTTAAGGGGAAGTCTGTATTTTCCAAATGGATCCTTGGAAAAACTTCTAGACATTCCAATCTTATAGGATGTAAAAATTCAGATATGAACTGAAGTTTAGTGAATAACAAAAATTGTTAGCCAGGCATGGTGGCACATGCCTGTAATCCCAATACGTGGGAGGCTGAGACAGGAGGATCTTAGGTTTGAGGACAGCCTTAACACATAGTAAGACTCTCATCAACCTATTGAGACCCTGTTAAAAGAAAATAAAACAGGGCTAGGGGTGTAGCTTGGAGGTAGACTGTTCCTGGGTTCAACCCCCAGTACCACATACACACACAAAAAATTGTCATTAATTTCATCTCTCACTCTGAGTTATATAAATTTGAATGAACTGGTAAATAAGTAAACATTCAGATTTTGGTGGAAATGAATAAAAAGTGAGTTGAATAGGAAGGAATCCAATTGAGCAAGATCAACGTGCAAGGATTTTTTTGGTTGTTATTTTTTTTCTTTTAGCATTTAGCTACTTTGCAACCATCCGTGGCTATTTTATGGGGACATAAAATCAAATATCTTTACTTGTGAAATTATACAGACTGCCATGATATCTTGGGACATTTTAAACTTTAATAATCTAGATTGAAGGCAGGTATGAATCTCAAAGCAAATTTAGATCTTTTTGTCCACCATCCAGTAGCATACTAATAACACAATTCTAATTTGACCTTTGGGAATCTTTGAAAAAAAATGGAGCCATAAATGTGAAGGAAAATATGGCCATGTGACTAGCTAAATTAAAGGCATGAGAAGAAAGTTTCATTTTGCCTTTGAATACTATTTTCAGATTTTTACTCTTGTGTTCACTATCTAGGTATTTAAGTTTAAAGTTAAAAAATAATAACTGCAACGTCAGGAACAAGAGTAAAAAGGACTTCCACTGTATCTGTGATGTTTTATTTCCTTTAAAATATCTGAAGTAAATGAGGAAATTGGAACAATTTAAAAAACTGCATTGTGGTGACCAAGAGCCAGTAATTTTCTCCTCTCTATTATGGATTCGAAATGCATCATGATGAAACGCCAGCATGCAGGTTTTCGGAAGGCCTAATCACTTATGGAAGTCATTATTCTGCACATGCACTCCTATATCATGGTCTGACTTACCGATAGGGAAATCACACCATTAAAAAAAAAAAACAAGGCAGTGCAGAGTGGCTAGAACTTCAACCAGTTAGTAGAGGTGGGGAAAGTGGTAGAAAGCATGGGAAATTTGAAGTTTGATGGAAATGTGGATAGGTGCATGGTGGAGGCTGGGCAGAGAGGCACATGAGGTAGGAGAGCAGGTCCTCTCACGGCTGGGCTCTGGTGAGGCTGCCTCTGAGGCTGGCTACCACAGGACTCACGTCTTTTTCAAGGGTCTAGGAAATGTGCCGTGCCCACAGAACTGGTGCAAACCTATCTGCCTCTGTGAAAAATCATGTCAAGTTTGGATTTTCAGAGGTTTAAGGAAGAAAGGCCAAATGTATGAGACAAAGCAGAAAGGCTGACTATCTTTTAATTATAATTTGTCCTCCTGTCTCACAGTATGGTTTTGATGTGAGGGCAGGACATTGAGCTATGGAAGGTCCTACCTGGAAGGATGTGGTTAAGGGAAAGAACATTAGAAGCTTTCCAAATCTCCCACGATGCTTTCAGCCCACCTTTAATATTCTGTGACTCAACAGCTCTGCCCAGTACAATTTATTATGTGGTAGGTTTGAGGTTCCATAGAACTACCAGATATAACATCAGGTAAGTTTATAAAGTAGGTGAGGGGTGTTCTTAACATCTGATATGAGAGATTGAGTGCTTCTAATGAATGTTACTGTGCTAAGTATTTCTCTGTATGCATTATCTTGTTTAATTCTCACATTATACTTAAAGGTAGGTAGCTTCTTCCTTACTTACATGATAAAGAAATTGACGCTCAGAAGTTCAAATAGGGCTGAGGGTAGAACTGAGTGGTAGAGTGTGTGCTTAGCATGTACAAGATCCTGGGTTTGATCTCCAGCACTCCCCCTCCAAAACAAAAAACAAACAACAGTCAAATAACTTGACAGAAGTTACATGGTAAATAGTAGGCCCAAGATTTGAACTCAGGTCTGTCTGATGCCATAGCCATGCTATAGTTCAGGAGTTGAGTGTACCCCAAATGTCCATGAGCTAAAGGCGCGGTCTCCAGGATGGTGCTATTGGGAGGTAGTGGAACCTTTAAGAGATGGGACATAGTGGGAGTTCTTTATGTCATTGGGGTGTGTCCTCATAGGGGATTGTGGGACCCTGGTCTCTTCCTCTTCCTCTCTTTGCTCCACCATGTACTCCAACCATGATATTCTGCCTTGCAGGAGGCCTAAAAGAATGGGGCCACTCGATCATGACCTGGAACCTCCAGAACTGTGAGTCAAAATAAACAAGTTCTCTTTGTAAGTTAATCGCCTCAGGCGTTATTTTATAGTGACACAAAGTTGACTAACACACTCCCCACCCTTCATGGCCATTTTTGAAGGCTTTCGTCTTATCTTCCACAGTCTTTTTAGAGGGTGGGGAGTGAGGTATATGGAGATGGAGCAGAAGAACAGAGTGGCTGTTTCAGGGCTAGAATGGGATGTCTCTGTTCCTCCTCAAGTCTGGTCCCTGTGGCTCCTACATCCTCATGTCTCCTCAGGCACACTGTCCATCATGTGTGGTACCCACTCTCCCTCTGCATCAGCCATGTCCCTCAGTGTACAATGTGGGCAAATCTCTCTTATCTTTCAAGAAGCTTCCCTCTGACACTGCTTTTCCCTTTCATTACCATCCAATAGCTGCTAGCCATGTGTGGTTTGTGTGTGTTCAAAATATTGCCAGTATAACCAAGGAACTGCATTTTAAACTTACTGAATTTTGATTAATTTAAATTTTAAAAATTGAAGTGTTGCAAAACATTTTTCCATTAAACATAACTCTACTATCTTGGCAAGACCATAGTTCATTTTAACCATTGTATCAACAAGATAGTATTGTACTGCAATATACGTATTAAGTGTGTGCATCATCTACCATTATATGTAAATATATCACCTATCTAGTCTGTCAATAGATTGACTCAGTTTTGAATGACTTTTTTACATGCACCAATGCCCTCTAATGTGTCTACTTGAAATTTTTATGCAGAGTGTAAGTTACAGAGATATTTATGTGAATCGTAGTTGGTAATTAAATGGAAATATTATTTAAATTGAAGAACCTTTAAATTATTTTTCTACCTTGTATTAGTCAGGATTCTCCAGAGAAACAGAGCCAGTAGGAGATGGGTAAGAAGTGTATTATAAGGAGCCGGGTGTGGTGGCACACTTCTGAAATCCTAGTACTTGGGAGGCTGAGACAGGAGGGTCGCAGGTTCGAGGGCAGCCTTGGCAATTTAGTGAGGTCCCTCAGCAACTTAGCAAGACCCTGTTTTAAAATAATAAGTAAGCCGGGTGTGGTGGCACACACTTGTAATCCTAGTACTTGGGAGGCTGAGACAGGAGGATCGCAGGTTCGAGGACAGCCTCAGCAATTTAGTGAGGCTTTCAGCAACCTAATGAGACCCTGTTTCCAAATAAGAAGTAAAAAGAAATCGGTCTGGGGGTGTAGCTCGGAGGTAGAATACCTCTGGGTTCAATTCCCAGTACCATACACAAAAAAAAAGTAAAACAGGACTGGGGGTGTAATTTGGAGGTGGAATCCCCAGTACCACACACACATAAAAACCCTTTGTAATAAACGCAATAGTAAACAAAGTGTTTTCATAAATTCTGTAACCCATTTTAACAAATTATCAAACTCAAGGAGGGGGG
Organism: Glis glis; assembly: GCA_004027185.1. NCBI lineage: Eukaryota > Metazoa > Chordata > Mammalia > Rodentia > Gliridae > Glis > Glis glis. The sequence continues at coordinate 64,347 of PVJS01001800.1, forward strand.
TCATGGAAACTCCTGATTAATAATCACTTAGAAGTACAGCAGCAATTGGCATAAAAAATGGGGCCGTCTTACGGGACTGAGCCCTTTACCTACAGAACTGAACTGAGTCGTTGGATATCCAGTTGGTCTCTGGAGAGGTGGAGAACTGGTGGTGCAGAAGGAAACCCAGAAATTTGTCAGAAATATTGTATAAGTGAAAATGGAGTGTACTTTAAGTCCTGAAGAGCTCCT
>PVJS01001800.1:64677-92080 GCA_004027185.1 Glis glis
TTTTTTTTTTTTTTTTTTTTTTTTTTTTTTTTTTTTTTTTTTTTTTTTTTTTTTTTTTTTTTTTTTTTTTTTTTTTTTTTTTTTTTTTTTTTTTTTTTGCTTATGCAAGTCCAGTTGCTCCAGAACCACTTACTGAAAAGATCATTTCTAAAAATGAGTTGCTCTAGCCCTTTTCCCAGCATGACTGGGCGTGTTCATGTGGGTCTAGTTCTAGGCTGTCTCTTCTGTTCCTCTGACAATGTAGCCACAGTAGCTCACCGTTACTAATACTGTAGCCATGTAAGTCTTGGGGTGGGGTGACCCCTTCCGCTTTTATTCTTTCTTAAAATTGTGTTAGTTGTTGTAGGCCCTTTGCCTTTCCATATATTTTTTTAGAACGCTTGTCTGTCTTGCTGGGGATCATGCCCAGGCGATTTTTATTTAATTGGTCTGGAATAGAGCCCTGGTGACAGTATTTTTTAAAAGCTCCCCAAGTGATTCTGATGTATAGCCAACACTGCGAACTTTGGTTTAACGCTTGACACACCTCCACAAAAGTTACTCATGGAGAACAAATGACTTGAGGGCTGAAAGTTTAAAGAACAGGTGGAATCTTCTAAGAAAATGGACCATGAAATGAAATTGAAAGAAGTGAAAGGCGGGGAGAGAAATAGTAATTTCTCGCCAGCAGCCCTGTAAAGTGGTCTCCATTAAATGCCATACAAGTAGGAGGAACTTACCTATGCTTGAAAAAGTAGATACCTAATCTTTTCTTTTAATTTTTAAAACTTTTAAGTATTTTTATTGACATATAACAATTGGATATATTTATGGAGGACAGTGATAATTTGATACATGTCTAGATTATGTAATGTTCAAATCAGGATAGTTAGCTGTTCAGTTTCCTTAAACATTGCATTCCTTTGTGCTGGGAACCTTCAAAATCTTTTCTTCTATTTCTTTATAAGATATATAATAAGTTGTTGGGCGTTACATAGTTCTGCTAATCTTGAGGAAGTTGCCAAAAAATGAGAAGAATTGGTTTCCAGCCACCAGATTATTTTTTTGGCAGAACTGGGGATTGAACCCAGGGGCATTCTACCTCTGAGCTACACCCCCAGCCCTATTTTTTATTCTTTATTTTGAAACAGGGCCTCACTAAGATGCGGAGGACCTCACTAAGTAGCTGAGGCTGGCTGCGAACCCTGATCTTCCGGTCTCAGCCTCCCAAGTACTGGGATTACAAGCATGCGCCACCACGCCCGGCTCCAGCCACCAGATTCTGATGTGGCTTGAACACACATAAGACTTAGGTGTAGCCTTGGCCACACCTATGAGGGTCAAAATGCACCACATAGGTGTGGTGCAAGTTAGGAATGTGAGAGCATTTCTTCCTCTACGCAGCTGGCCATCAAATGCAATGTTGAATGTTTGCAGGATTTTACAAAGTGGCTCATGGGCATGGGGAGTAGCTCTGTGGTAGAGCATTTGCCTCGCATGAGCCAGCTCTGGGTTTCATACCCAGCATGGAAACAAACAAACAAACAAAAAACCCCAAGAAGAATATAAAGTAAAAACATCTGGAATAAGATCAATAATGGCAGATATAATAACACGTCGATTGTTTTGTTCCTTGTTTTTATTTTTATTTTTTATTTTTTTGCAGTACTGGGGATTGAACCCAGGGGCATTCTATTTTTGAGCTACACCCCCAGCCCTATTTTTTATTTTTTATTTTGAAACAGGGTCTCACTAAGTTGCAGAGGGCCTCACTAAGTTCAGGCTGGCCGTGAACCTGGATCCTCCTGTCTCAGCCTCCCAAGTACTGGGATTACAAGCGTGTGCCACCACACCCGGCTTGTTCTTTGTTTTTAACTGCAAAACCTTTTTAGCTATATCCAGTGTGCACCCACGTGTTTACTTTTCTTATAATCTGCCTAAAAATTATAGCAGCCATCAGTGAATAGATGAATATATGCTTGAGGGAATATCTGCTTCCTTTAAATGAGGTTGATAATTCTTCCTTCAATTGCAATTAATACATATCCTTACTATACCTATAGAAGACAGTTATTAAGTTAATGTCTTTTATTATTTTATTATTTTATTTTGTAATACTGGGGATTGAACAAGGGGCATTTCACCTTCGAGATACACCCCCAGCCCTACTTTTTTATTTGGAAACAGGGTCTTACCAAATTGCTGAAAGCCTCACTAAGTTGTTGAGGCTGGCCTGCAATCCTCCCGTCTCAGCCTCCAAAGTACTGAGATTATAGGCATGCGCCACCATGCCCAGCAAGTTAATGCCATTTTAAGTGGCATTTTATGACATTAATTAATTAATTAATTATATTGTGGTACTGGGGATTAAATCAAGGGGCATTCTACCTCTGAGCTACACCCCCAGTCCTATTTTATTTTTATTTTGAAACAGGGTCTCACTAGGTTGATGAGAGTCTCACTACTTGCTGAGTCTGGCCTCGAACCTGTGATCCTCCTGTCTCAGCCTCCCAAGTCCTGGAATTACAAGCGTGGCTTAAATGGCATTTTATTATTTATTTATTTATTTTTAACATGCCTTCTTAAATGGCATTTTAAATGAGCAAAATAGAGTCCTGTCCCTGTCTTCAACAACTTACCCAGCAGTTGTTGAATAAGTGCAGAGATAGACATTACACACAGTTCTGTCTGAATCAAAGGCCCTTATTTTCCTTTTATGCAGGCCATGCCATGACTCACTAGGTATGACTCAAATAATTATGGAATATGGGTTTCCTGATATTTCTTATAGGTCAATATCTTTTTTTTTTTGCTTATGCTTGTTTTCCTCCTCCCTCTCTTCCGCCTTTCCTGAGTATCTTTTGAGAAATCTGAGTTAAAGAAAGTCTGCAATTAAAACTGTTTCTTTCCATCCCTCTCTTCTTTCCCTTCTCAGTGATCATTTGCAATTATGAAATAAGAATTCCTCTCCTGAATGCTTCTCAAGAATCATTTTCAATTTAGAAGAGCACTAGCTCATTAATTGATTTTAGGTACTTCACAACAATTGGTAGAATTTAATTTAGGGATTAATTGAGGGAGCCAGTATACTTGATGAACCTCACAGCCACATGAATCTTAATTTTATTATTGCTTTCGATTGAGAATACATTTTGAAGCCTTCTCCCCCACCCCCACTCAACACATATATCACAACATGATGGAATTAAGAGTGGAAATAGCTTTAGTGATTATTTCACCTTTTCTCCATTTTACAGTGAGTAAATTAACTCAAGGAGATTAATATAACCCAAACCATGGAGTGAGTTAGTGGAGACATCAACACTAGAATTAGAAAAAACAATGTGTTCACGTTAGATGTTCATGTTATTCAAAATTGAGAACCAAAGTGGACATCTGTTTTTAGTGAAAGCCTGACATTCATTTTTCCTTCTTTTGGTAATCCTGTCTTTTCTTGGGAAATCCACCACTTCCTTCAGTCTAAAAGGATTGAGTTGAGCTGATTCAATTCCCAGTTCTACAGAAGGGCACATGGTACAGGTCCAGCCAATCAGAGTGGTGCATCACTTGCTTGGTTCAGAGATGGGCACGTGATCCATCAAGAGCCAATGAGGTTCCATCCTGGGGTTTCTGTAGGGAGGACAGAATCAGAGTTGCTAAGAGGGTGGGATGCTAGCCTGCAAGTGCAGACAGCCATCTTGCCACCTGGGGGGGAGCCGTGCAAGAAAATGCAGCCATCGCAGAGGAAAGCAAAACCTCAAGAGGGGGAAAGACCAATCCCCAAAACATGGAGACCCCGATGTAGAATGTGTCTGAAGCATGAATATCCCTTGACTTTCAGTATCTAATTGCTAATGCTTAGTGAGACAGTAAGACTCCTTAGTTTTTGTTTTAATTGCCTAAGGACACTTGATATGGGATTTACATCACTTACATCTAAAAGAAATGATAAAAATGTGACCCCAAAAGCTAATTGATAAATATAAGACTGAGAGACATAGTCTAATAACATCTTTGTGGAAAAGGCTCTGAGTAAAAATTCTTACTCAAATTAAATTTAAATCTAATTTCCTGAAATACGTAACAATAGGTTTTAATTTTGTACTGAGGAACCAAATGAAACAATGTCAATTCTCTTTCTGTATGAAGGATATTTCTAATTTCTAGGAATAGTTGATGATAATTCCATCTATTTTACACTGGTCATTTCTCCCTTTGGAGATTATTTCTAGTTTTGTGTAATGGGTTTTAAGAGAGACAGGGATAAACAATAAACTCTCAGGAGGAGGATGGCTAGGATAGTAAGGAATCTTAAAATTACAACATTATTGAAGGAATAGAAGATTATCCAAGAAAAGTAAAGGCTAGAAGAGAAAAAAATAGATCTTTTCACATGCTTTAAATGCTGTCAATTGGAAGAAAATATATTTTATCATTGTTTTTTTTTGGCAGAACTAGGAATAGTGGCTAGGAGTTTCAAAAAGTCAGATTTTAAATCAATTGAGCAAAAGTTTCAACCAATGTACTCTTTCCGCAGTATCTGTTAGAGCTTACATATGAGTCCCATATGTTGGTTATTTTCTTGGAAAAACCAACTGACACAAAAATGTTTCACTCTTTAAATAACCCTCCCTAGCCCCACCCAGTTAATATCCAAGAGCAGGAAGTGTCTGCATTTGTATGGCCTGGGACAATGTTGGGTAGAGGCCTTATACATACATGTTCAATAAATGCATGAATAGAATGATTATTGGTTTTATATTTGTCTTCTTACTTTAGAAGTAGCATTTTCTACCTCTGTTGTAAGATAATTGCGAATGATTATATAACTGATTTTAATTAGTAAAATTACATATATTTTTTTCTGTGCTGTTGATTGAACCCAGGGCCTCATGCATGCTAGGCAAGTACTCCACTACTGGGTCACACCTCAGACCTTTAATTTATCCTTTTAACCTACAATGATAAGCACGTAGCTGGGTCTGACTCCAGCTACATTCAATGCTGCTGTATTTAGTTTCCATATGTTTTATACAAACGATTATTATATCCCATTGCACTATATCATATTGATGCCTTTATTTTTTTCAACAAATCTCTCTGAGGAGGGCTTCGTCATATTGAACTCCACATGAAAGTACTGGAGGTCCAAGCCCCCTCGGTAAAATATGAAAAAGAAGTAGAAATAGAAGGATTAGAAAGGAGGAAGCAAACTATAATATTTTTTAGAGAAAGACATAATTGTCTACTTAGACAATGTCAAATACAGATAAAAATAATAATAAAAATGTAAAAGGTTTCTACATGTAAGATGATAGATCTATTTCAGAATTAAATTGTAACAAACAGAACGTGTAATGTTAAAAAAAGAAAACACAGTTGCAACAGAAAATATAAATATCTGGAGTAACTCTAATGAAAATGATCAAATCATTTATGTAGAAAATGTTAAGACTTTATTCAAAGTCTTAAAAATAATTTGAGTAACTGAAGAGAAATACCATACTCATAGAGAAAAAGACTTTACATATTATGAGGCTTTTAATTCTTCACAAATTGTGAAATAGATTCAATATAATTTCAATCAAATGCCAGTGGCATTTTTCATGGAACCCACAAACTGGTTCTAAAATTTATATGAAAAAGGAAGGTCCCAAAGTAGTCAAATATTCTCCTAAAGATCTTTATCAGAGAACATCTCTATCAGACACCAAGATAGATAACACATTTATAGCAATTATAATGTTGTAATATTGGCTCGGGGTAGATGAGTAGACCAGTGTGATAAAATAGCAAGCATAGAAATAGATCAATGCATAAATATAAACTTGATATATGACAGAACTGGAATTGCAGATCAGTGGGAAAAAGGAAAGTTAATAAGAGTTAATAAAAGGTTCTAGAAATCTGATTATCCATGTGGGGAAAAAAATGAAGTGTGATCTCTACCATGCATCATACTCAGGAACTTAAATATAAAACCAAATTTTAAACTGTATTAGGCAACTGTTTTAGTCAGGGTTCTTAAAAGACCATGAAACCCATCAAGATGTATGATTGCACCAAAAAAAAAAAAAAAGAAAAGAAATGGAACCAGTAGGATGGATGAATGGATGGATGGATGGAGAGACAGACAGAGATTTATTATGAGGGATTGGGTGTGTTTATGAAGGCTGGAAAAATCTTACGATCTGCAGTCTACAAGCACAAAGCCCAGGAAAGTCAATGGTGACCAAGCTCAGGGGAGCCAACAGGGTAAGTCCCAGTCTTAGTGCAAAGGTCCAAAAATCCAGGAGCACTGTTGTTCAAGGCAGGAGAGGAAGGGTGGATGTCCTGGTTCAATAAGAGAGAGCACATTTGTCCCTCCACTGCCTTTGTGTTCTTCTTGGGCCCTCAACAGATTTGTTGATTCTCAGCCACACTGGTGTATTGCTATACTAACTTTGATAAAAAGTAGATAATCCTGTAGAAGTTTGATAGGACAAAAGGATATGATCTAATGGTCGTGAACTGGGGAGAATTAAGAAAGGCCTGTGTCCCTGTGTCCTTGGGTCCTGTGTCCCTGGGTCCTCAGAGATTAGGATGTGCCTTTCCTTTGGAATAGGGAAGTTACCTCTCCAAATAAGGGAGGGTCTCACAACCTGCTTCAGGTGACAAGGGTGGGGAAAGGAGAGAGTGGCCTTCCTGTTTCTGCTGTTTACTCAAATGCCAAGGTACCATATTTTGGGGTGGCAAGTCCTGAACTCCATTCATGTAACAATTGGAGGAAAATGTAAAATTTTCATAATGGGTGGGGAATTTCTTTCAGGAAGAACTGTTTTCTTTATTAAGGAAAACAACAAGTGTTTTAGGGGCAGGATTTTAAGGAGGTTGGTAAGCAAAGAAATCATTCATTAGTTTTACACTAAAAATAGAGGGAGGGCTGGGTATGTGTAGCTCAGTGGTAGAGCACTTGCTTAGTATGTGTGAGGGCTTGGCTCCCATTCCCAGCACACACACACAAAATTCATGTACAGAGGAAAACAGGAATGAGGAGGCGAAAAGGTGGGAGGGAGTTGAGGCTGCATCTGCGGAAAAAGGAGGGTACTGTGCAAAATTGGCTGGTGGAAGGAGTGCAGAAGGATCTTTGAAAAATAGTGACATCCAATAGTTACTGGTAAGGCTTTCGAAATCTGCAGCATGGACTCCCTGGTCCTCTTACATCTTCAGTGAATGGCCACACACAGATGCTAAATGTGGGTGGTGGAAAAGAGAGAAGCCAGTGAGGACCAGAAAGATCAGCAACAAGGGTTGAGATAAGGGAAATGCCTAGGAATTGGCAGAATCTTATAGCTGGCATAGAGCTTTGCACAGAACACACGATCTTTGGCTTGGGTGAGTTTATCTGAATTTCACAAGACAGAGTGACTGGTTAGATCTAGGATATATATGTGTCTGGGCAAGCATATGCAAAATATGCTTCTGTCAACATCAACTTAATAAATGAATATGCTAAGCTATGATGCTGGCAAGTAGTGCACTAGGAAGTGCCTTGAATTCCTGGTAGGTATAAATGGAGGGAATGCTTTTTTCCTGTGTTTAATATTCATGGAAATAACTTATAAAGTATAATGCTCAAAAGAGTATAAGTGATTAAGTTTTCTTCCTCCCCTTTTCTCATAACACCAGACTAGAAGAAATAAGGAGAATCTAAAGTGGGTAAGCTCTGTTCTATTTTGGGTAATGATTCCGATGTGGTATGATGCAGTTATTAAGCTGTGGTCAGATATGTGTCCCTCCCACCCCCCAGTTCATATGTTTAATATAATCTACAATGGGTTAGTATTAAAAGGTGAGGCTTTGGGGAGGTAATTAGGTCAAATCTTTGGGCAGCCTGATCCTAGATGTTTTAGACTCTGGAACTGTTGGCAATAAATTCTGTTGTTTATAAATTACCCAGTCTAAGGTATTTTGTTACAACAGCACAAACAGACTAAGACACACTGTCATCGACGATCTGTACCCAGAGTCTAATCACTTCTTACTTTGTCTCCTGTTACCAGCCCCTTTTCCTCACCCCGTCTCTTGCCTGGAGTCCTGTAGCAGCCTCCTCATGGAGTTCTTTGCTTCTATCCTTTCTTCCTTCCTGCTCATTTTCAACGTGAGTCTAGAGTGATCCTTTTACATTTAAAACAGATTGTTCCAACCTTCAGCTCAAATCTCTGCAACAACTCCACATGGCAATCAGAGGAGCCGCCAGAATCATTACAGTGGCCTCTGGGACCCCACGGGCCACCTTTCCACACGTCAGTGGCTCATGCCCTTCCTCCCTCCTCTCACTCTGCTCCAGCATGACTGACGAGACTGCTCTTTCTCCAGTCTGCTAGGCTCGCTCCTGTCGTAGGGCCTTTGCTTTAGATGGCTCTTCTTTCTGGAATGTTCTTTGCCTAGAAATCTGCTTGGTTACTCCCTTATCCCTTTAGGACTTTGTTTAAATGTAACCATGTCCATGAGGCAAACCCCGGCCATTCTATACAACACTGCTACATATGCACCCTGTTCCCATCTTCCCCTTCACCCTGGTGTGCTTTCCTTTTTTCTGTGCACTTATCATTGTCCAACACAATCATATGAACTTTAAATTTTTTGTTTATATCTTCCTCTGGCAAATGAATAAGCTTGTAACATTTAAACTCCATGAGGCGAGGGATTTTTGTCTGTTTGCTAATTGATGTGTATCCTACACACCTAGAATAGTGCTTTATAAATAATACCCCTTTAATAAATACTTGCTGAATGTTGAATCAGTCTTCATAAAACGAAAGCCGGGCTTCTCCAAGGATAGCCCAGGGAATGCTAATTCTGAAGAATGTACACAAAATGAGTCCTGTGGCCAGCTAAGCTTGCTGTCCTCCTCTTGGAGAGGGATGTGAGTACTCAATAGTATGTTTTTGGGATTTCTGTGAACATTAAAACTTGCTTTCCAAGATACACTGGCAGCATTGACTGATAATGATTGAAAAATATTTAGAAGAGAAATGAAAGATACAGAAATGGTGCATTGGGAGTTTATGAAAAGAGCCTGATGAATAGGGGGCAAATACCTACTTTAGTCCTATAAATAGCAGATTTCACTGTCTACTCAGCACCCAGAGCTGGCCAGTCTGATGTGTTGACAGAAGGCCATACAGACTCAGAACAATAAGCTGGGTCATGAGGACTTAAATGAAAAATAGAAGAGACAGTCATGAGTCCGGCTGGCTGTGTAGATTGCCAGGAAACCATCCATCCATTCATTCCCAAACACTGTTGTGCTTGCTACTATCATTGGCTCTGGGAATCAGGCTGCAGAACACAGAGGAAAGAGGAAGGTAAAAATGCAAGAGTTGAGGCAAATGCCAAGTGGTCTCCAGGTTGAAGGGTTGGCCTTGTGGGGCTGCCTGAAGCCCAAGACAACAGTGGCTTCAGCAACAACACCTACTGTAGGATCTGCATACAGGATAGAGAGGGTGGAGCCCACGCATCACAGGATACCCCAAAGCTCTGGAAGAGGCCCTAGCTTTCTTTTTCTTTCTTCCATTCTTTTCTTTTTTTCCCCCTCTGCAGCCAACCATGGAATCCTGGCAGCATTAGTTATTGTCTGTTTCTATATTCTCAAATATTATCTTTAATCACATCTTATTATTCATAGGATATTTCTCTGCCAATAGTAATTATTTGGAACCCAGCCAAAGAAGCAAGAACTAAGGGGGGGAAATGCCTCTGAATATCCAAGACAGAGTGGCATGGCATTTATCTACTTAAAAATGAAGTACTGTACTTCATTTCTTCAAGAAGTTCTTAGGCACTCTGCCAAAGTCTAGTGACTCTAGGGCAACCTGCAGAGTTCCCCAGATCAGAGGGGAAGCAGAGTAGCACGCAAGGCAGTGACGCTTAAATCTGAGAGCAGAAGAAAAGAGAAAAGCTAGAAAGTAGACGCCGCAATCAAGAAAGGTGACCTGTCATCCCAGTACTTGGGAGGCTGAGACAGGAGGATCGCACGTTCACAGCCAGCTTCAGCTACTTAGTGAGGCGCTCTGCAACTTAGTGAGACCCTGTTTCAAAATAAACAATAAAAAATAGGGCTGAGGGTATAGCTTGGAGGTAGAATGCCCCTGGGTTCAATCCCCGGTACCGCAAAAAAAAAAAAAAAAGATTGGGTTTTTATTACCTGTTTTAGTCTTAAGTGCTGACCCCTCAGAAGTTGTACAAAATTATATTTTAAAATATTGTTCTGAGTATAGCTAATTAATGGAGTCTCGTTAGGTTTTATGTCTGCATCCAGTTATTGGTAACTAAATTCTGCTTTGCATTTCTCGTGACTGGTCTTTCAGAGGTCAGAATATTATTACAGATTCTGCTGTCTTTGGACATATCAGCACCTCCCAGATATGATAGGCTAGCCCACTGCTATGGTTTTTTTTTTCGTGGTACTGAGGGTTGAACTTGGGGGCATTCTACCTCCGAGCTACACCCCCAGCCCTATTTTTTATTCTTTATTTTGAAACAGGGTCTCACTAAGTTGCGGAGGGCCTCACTAAGTAGCTGAGGCTGGCTGTGAATGTGTGATCCTCCTGTCTCAGCCCCCCAAGTACTGGGATTACAAGCGTGCCCTACCACACCCAGCGATACAACATTAAGGGGAAAAAATGCAGTAACTGTAGTAGTAGTGAAATCGGGTAGCTTCTCACTTATATTATTTTCTTCATTTTATGAGCATGTTAAAATAGAAAACCAATGTTTCGCTATGACCCCAAGCTTGGAAAATATGTTTGGCAGGAGGGTAAAAGGATATATGTTCCAAGCAAGCACAGATCAGTTGAGCTGAAACATGAAGTCATGGCCCACTGATAACAAAATCTAAATTACCTGAAGTTTTGTGGATAATGCTTAGAGAAACTCCTCAGGAAACCAAGATGCTACTCACGTGGGTCTCAGTGTTGACATTCTCTACATCCTTTCTCAAATGGGAAGCCTGGAGTTTTATGTCCCATGCAAGCAACAATTTCTGCTGTTTTCCTGAAGGTGGACTCCTCGTATAATAAAAAGGATTTCTGTATAATTAAAAACAACAGTGGAATACCAAAACCTGAGTTTTATTTTTTTTTTCCGTTTACTAGCTGAATAAGCTGGCTGCAAGTGGTAGAAACTTAGTATTCTTATGAATTAAAGTGGAGATAATGTCATAAGTAAAATGATAACACCTGCCCTTCTAACCTCACAGAGTTGTTGGGAGGATCACAAAAAGTGATAGGAATGAATATGCGGTGTGACTATTACAGCATTGTTACATAAACATATTGTTAAAAGTGTCATTTTAATTTTACATGGGTTATATCACTGGTTTTAATTCAGTTTTGTTGGTGACAATCTTTGGTTGACCCCTGATTGAATGCATCATTAGAATTGGATCTTTCAGAGGGCGTGTATCATTTGTAAACTTTGAGGATGGTCTCTATTTGCTTTTGTTGCTTGGCTATCTTAGGCTGGGTCGGGGTTGGCATGTGACTGGAGTGGGTTTTTCATAGTTCAGGGTCACATGCAGGCTTCCTGAACATGCTGGGCTCTTTCTCAGGTCTTTTTGTGCCTGGCTTTTCATTTTCATCAGGATGCGCAGTGGGTTTCCTGCATAATGTCCCTTTTGAGCATGGTTCCGTATGGGAGATGAAAAGAACTGGCCTTGATATCAAACCTCGATCAGGTAGGACAATGTGCCCACAGCATCACCCTTAGCCACCTCATATTTGAACCGTCAATGTAATGTCTTGTCCCCAGGCATGACAAGCCCGTATCAGGTACACAGGTGGGCTCCTTGACTGAGACAGGTTTTGTTTCAGAGGAAGTGACAAATAATGGCTAAGAGCCTAGGCTCTGGAATCAGACAGATGTGTCTTATTTAACCTCCCTAAATATACCCAAGTAACTTAAGCTCTCTAAACCTGTTTTCTTGGTTATCATCGCTGGTAAATGAAACAGCTTTTGTGAAGTTAGAGCTAATGTATTGTCATTATTACTATGAAACTCCAAGGTAAATGAAATAGCTTTTGTGAAGTTATAGCTAATGTATTGTCATTATTACTATGAAACTCCCATTGACATAGGATGGAAACATCAATATAGATGAAGGTAAAAAGAGCTATTATACGTTTGCCCGGTGCAGCTGTTATACGTCTCAGAATCACACGTACCTGTAGTGTGACTGTTCTATCTCTTGGTACTGGATGATCTAATAGTTCTTTAGGCATTGATTGTACTACTTTATCAATAAAACTATTAAGTTTTAAGTTCTGTGACCTTTTCTTTACAAGATCTAAGCAAAGCACAGTTACTGCCACCGACCCCCCCCCCCTTTCTGGTGGTGGCTTTGGGGATTAAACCCAAGGCCTCACACATGCTAGGCAAGTGCTCTACCACTGAGCTATACCGCCAGTCGGCTTTCTTTTTAACTTATTTTATTTTGAGATAGGGTCTCACTAAATTGCCTAGGCTGGCCTCAAACTTGTGATTCTTCTGCCTCAGCCTCCTAAATAGCTAGGATTTCAGGTGTGTGCCACCACACCCAGCTAGTTACTGCATTTTAAAATAAAATTTGAGAGCCGAGTGTGGTGGCGCACGCTTGTAATCCCAGTACTTTGGGAGGCGGAGACCGGAGGATCTGGGTTCGCGGCCAACCTCAGCGCGCATGTGTGCGCGATCTCTCTCTCTCTCTCTCTCTCTCTCTCTACCTAGTGAGGCCCTCCACAACTTCGTGAGACCCAGTTTCAAAAATAAAGCATAAAAAAATAGGGCCGGGGGTGTAGCGCGGAGGTAGAACGCCCTTGCGTTCAGTCCCTGGTACCGCAAAAAAAAAAAAATAAATACAATTTTAGACTAGATTATAATCTGCATTTTGTTGAGGAGAAAACAATATGTAGAGGACTAATATTCTTCTTCTTAAAAATTTATGCCTATGTGAAGACTACTCTTCAAAGTCTGAAGAGGCTAGGCTAGCCTTGCTTTAGAAGACTGAATGGTCTGAAACATTTGCTTCAGAAATACTATACAAACTGGCTTATTTCTGCTTTCTGGCAATTCACATCTAAGTTTTTCTTTTTTTGTGGTACTCTGGAATGAACTCAGGGACATTCTACCTCGGAGCTACACTCCCAGCCCTATTTTATTTTTTTATTTTGAAACAGGGTCTCACTAAGTTGCAGAGAGTCTCATTAATTGCTGAGGCTGGCTACAAAGCTGCCATCCTCCTGTCTCAGCCTCCCAAGTACTTGGATTACAAGCATGTGCCATCATGCCTGGCTTCTAAGTTTTTTTTTTTCTTTTCCTCTCCCCCCAGACAGAGTCTCACTGTGTTGTCCAGGATGGCCTGAAACTCTTGGGCTCAAGTGATCTTCCTGCCTCAGCCTCCCAAGCAGCTAAGTCTATAGGTGCACCCCACCATCCCTGGTTGCTATTGTTGTTGTTCTTCTTTTTCTTTTTTAAAACAGTGCTTTCAAGCCCCTTCCAATCTCAAAAATCTCACTTAAGCTGTCATCTGGCTCAAGATAAGATGAACACTGCTTCAACTCTGGTCATTTTCCAGGACTGTGTGATATTTAATAAGTCTGTCTAGCCTCGTCATTTTCAAGAATATGCCTGCATGTGTGAGCATGTATGTGTATGTTGTGTGTGCGCTTGCGTGTGCGTGTGCGTGTGCCTGTGTGTTATGAGTTTGCTTGTGAATAGCAAAATACAGACTGCCGCCTGCTGGTGGCCTCCTATAAAATCCCCTCTGGGTCTGGGAGTAGTGAGTGGTAGGGACTTTTTCTTTTCTTGCTCCTTGGCCGGGGACACCGGTGGAGAAACTCAAATCCGGCAACCTGATGCTCAGTGCAGTTGCTGGTGATGAAACTCCTGGAGGAGGCACCCTGAGGCCTGTTCCTTAGGAGGAAGTCCCTGCCTGTGTTGGACAGGCCCTCGGTTTACTTTGAAGCTGGAGGCCACATTAGTAAGTCCTTGCCTGCCTATTTCCTTGGATGCTCCACCATGTAATCCTTGACTAATCCACAGCTTCCAGATGTTTCCTAGGGGAGCCCAGGGGCCACAGGAGCTCTTTCTACCCAGCAGCTCAGAGTGCTGCCTTCCTGAAAGCTTTCTTCATCAGCAATTCCTGGAAAGGATTTTTTTTTCAGATTTTTATGTATTTTCTTTTCCCTCGTCTCCTCCCCTCCTCCTCCTTCTCTCCTTCCCTCTTTTCTCTCCTCCTCGTCCTCGTCCTCCTCGTCCTCCTCCTCGTCCTCCTCCTCGTCCTCCTCCTCCTCCTCTTCCTCCTCCTCGTCCTCCTCCTCGTCCTCCTCCTCCTCGTCCTCCTCGTCCTCGTCCTCGTCCTCGTCCTCCTCCTCCTTCTCTTCCTCCCTCCCACCCTCCCTCCCAGGTAGGTCACTCCTGGGTTCCAGCAATCCTCTTGCCTTAGACCCCTGAGCACTTGGGTCCACAGGCATGTACCATCACGCCCAGGTTAAGATGTTCATGTTTCTCAAAATTTATCAACAAACTGAAAAACCTTCCAAGCAACAGTGATGCATGGGTGTCTGGGGCCAGAAAAAACATGAAGGGACAAGGAGGGACCGGGACCGACTGTTGGCATGCAAAGTACTCATGACCACGCGCAGATGAATAAAGTAGTAAACACGGTTTCTTACAGGGGTAAAAAAGTTCTCTACCCGTCCTAAAGGGGCGGAAGCGACCAGGAGTTAGCAGTCCCCGGTATTTGCTTGTGTGACGGAGCATGTCGGGGATTAGGGTGCTGGAAACTGGCTAGACCAGAGGAAGGTAAATGAAGAGGGGGTGTGGTTGCGCCGCGGGTGTGGTTGTAGCAGTGAAGGGTTGGGGTGTGTGCCTCTTCTTGGCTTCCAACACTGGCCCACGAACTTTTCGCAGCTTGAAAGGAAAGTGCAGGGACTCTCAGTGGTCTTGGGGGGCGGGAGGAGGGTGCGGCCACTGCACCGAAATCCACCCCCACGGGCGGGCCCGGGCTGCCTCGCTTTCCCTCCCGGGCCGCGGTTCCGGCGGGGCGGGCCCGGCTCCCACTTTCCCGCCCTCCCTCCGCCCCAGGGGCGGTCCGGGCCTTGGGGCCAATGGGCGGCGAGCGGAGGGAGCGGGAAGCGGCGCTCGCCGGCCTCCCACGGCCCCGGGCCTCCTCGCCTGGCCTGCCTGCCTGCGCCAAGTTTGCGCGCAGAGGGTTTGCGCCATTCGCGCTCGGTCCCCTCCGCGCGGACACTCACCTGCACCGCGCCAGGACGCCGGGCAGGGTGGCGCGGGCCGGGGCAGCCGCCTCCCGAAGATGCAGCATGGCAGGAGCGCCGCCGCCCAGCCGTGCCCCCCGCACCACCGGCTCCACCTGTCTGCACCCGCTCAGCGAGCTCCTGCGCATCCCGCTGGACCAGGTAACCGCGGCCGCGCAGGCGCAGGCTCCCCGCAGCCCGGGCGCAGCCGGGGGGCCCTCCTCCTCCTGCCCCGTAGCGGATCTGACAGCCACCAGATAGACAGGTGGGCTTTTTTTTTTTTAATATTTCCCTTTCTGTAAGTAAACATATTCACACCCTACGAGGCCAGTTCTTTGGAACTTTTAAAGTTTTGATTTGTAATCAAATTCTGAAGAAGTCTGATAAGTGAATCTAGTGTTTCATCCATCAACTTGGCCAAGTCTTCTTCTTTTTTTTTTTCTTTTTCCTGGTCCTGGGAATTGAACCCAGGGGCACTCTACCACTGAGCTACAATCCCCAGCCTTTTTTATTTTTTATTTTGAGACAGGATCTCGCTGGCCTTGAACTTATGATTGTCCTGCTTCAGCCTCCCTAGTAGCAGGGATTACAGGTGCACACCATCGCACCTGGCTAGTCAGTATTTATTTTTTAATGTAGGTGATCCTATTTTAAAAATGAGCCTGATTGATCCATGGACTATAGTCGCTAGTGTTTTTTTTCCCCCTTTAAACTGGAGATTGAACCCAGGGGGGATTCTACCTCCGAGCTGCACTCCCAGCCCTTTTAAATGAGAGACCTGGGTGTTTTCAGCAATGAGACCGGACAGTCAGCATGACAGCTATTTTGTACTCTGTGATGCCCATCAGAATGGGAAGAGGGACCCACAAGAGATACTTTGGCTTTCTGAGGGCCTTATTTATTTATTTATTTATTTGTGTGTGTGTGTGTGTGTGTGTGTGTGTGTGTGTTACTGGGGATTGAACCCAGGGACATTCTACCTCTGAGCTACACCCCCAGCCCTTTTCATTTTTTTTTTTTTTGTGTGTGTGTTACTGGGGATGGAACCCAGGGGCATTCTACCTCTGAGCTACACCCCCAGCCCTATTTTTTATTCTTTATTTTGAAACAGGGTCTCACTAAGTTGCAGAGGACCTCACTAAGTAGCTGAGGCTGGCCACGAACCTGGATCCTTTGGTCTCAGCCTCCCAGTACTGGGATTGCAAGCGTGGGCCACCATGCCTGGCCCTTTTCATTTTTTTTGTTTTGTTGAGAGTCTCGCTACATTGTTGTGGTTGGTCTTCAACCTGCAAACCTCCTGTCTCAGCCTCCCAAGTACTGGGATTACAGCTGTGGGCCACCATGCCTGGCTTTATTCATGGGTTTATCCTTGAAAGGAGGCTCATGACTAGGACAGGTCAGTGGAAGAAGAGCAGCCCTGGAGAAGTTTATTTGGACTGTCTAGGAATTGCCTGCTACCACTAACATTACATGTAGTAAGAAATCTTCCTGATGACTGAGGTTGTCTTACTTTGTTTCTTTTGATGCCTCCGGCTAGATCAGCTCTGGCTAGATCAGCTCTGTACTTAGTAGTGACTCAATAAATGCCTGTTGATTTTAGAGGAATTGGGCAGGGCATGCTGGAGGAGCGCCCATGCACTCCTGACTGTTTTGTTTTATGCTGACTTTTTTGCCCAGTTTATTTCCCGTTCCCTTGACTAATGCCCTTTTTCCTTTTCTTCAAACAAGAGCCTATCTGCTGCTCTTTCCACTCACATTCCGTAAGCAGCGAGGAAGGGCCTGGTCTTTTGCCTTACGCAGCTACTGTTGACAGAGCCACCCTGTCCCTGGCTCACGGAGGATCTGACCACTGCCTCCTCATCAGCCTCAAAACCCAGAGAGTAGGACCTTGGGAAAGGTGTCAGATGCTAAGGCATGCATTTTTCATTACTTACGCTTCAGTTTATTGTGAAGATGGGAGAGATCCAGGGACCCAGACAGAAGCAGAGGCTCTGAGACAAAGTGTAACTCATTGCTGAGTTTTCTCAGGGGGTGTTTATTTTGTATGTACCTGTCTACCTCCTAGCAGACTTTATTTTAATTGCACGTTCTCTTTTAAGCTATTTTGCAAAGCTAGAGAGGAACTATTATAGGAGAAGGACCATGGTCAGTTGCAACAGCAAGGTGCTAGTATAATGTTATTAAATACCTTTTAACTGTATCCACCTCCATCCCCAACCTCCTGGATTTCTGTAAAAGTAACCTTGTTTTTAACTTATAAAAAGGGACAAGAGTGCCTTAAAGATATTTAAGATTGAGAGGGATGAAGGGCTTTCTGGGATGAATCCAAGGAAAAATGTTGGCTATGGGAAGGAACACATGGGCTCTCCTAGATCCTAGGTCAGCCTGACCACCTCCCAGCAGGGTCGGGTCTGAATGACTCTTGGTGAAGGAAGCACCCATAGGGCAATGCCCCGGGGAGCTTCTTTTAGACCCATGCAACATCCCAAACCATAAATAATGTGCTTTGAGGCTAATTTGTGGCTTGGGAGTTTGGAAGCTTGGTGTGTTTTTCTCCTTCACATTTTAAAGGCATTTTTTAGTGTGTGGTACTGGGGATTGAACCCAGGGGCATTCTACCTCCGAGCTACACCCCTAGCCCTTTTTACTTTTTTTTTTATTTTTATTTTTGGTGGTGCTGGGGATTGAACCCAGGGGCATCCTACCTCCAGGCTACACCCCAGCTCTATTTTTTTATTCTTTATTTTGAAACAAGGTCTCACTAAGTTGCGGAGGGCCTCACTAAGTAGCTGAGGCTGGCTGAGAACCTGCAATCCTCCTGTCTCAGCCTCCCAAGTACTGGGATTATAAGTGTGCACCATCACGCCTGGCTATTATTTTTAAAATTCTGAGACAGGGTCTTGCTAAGTTGCTGAGGCTGACCTCCAACCTGCGATCCTCCTGTCTTAGCCTCCCAAGTACTGGGATTACAGGCATGTGCCACCACGCCCACCTGGATGAATTCCCATGTTGCCAGGAGCTGTAACTCTACCCTCAGTATCCTCATGTGTAAAATGGGAGACTGCGATGAGATGTACATTTTGGGGTTGAGACATTTTATATAAAATGCCCTTGTATCAGACAAAAGGCCCTTGTATCAGACAGGGTGTTGGCAAGGAACGGAATTCCACTCGATTGATTGAAATGGAGAGACTCTAATGAACTGCTTAGGCTGGTGTGATCAGGGGTAAGGGAACTAAAACAAGATGGGGCTGAGGGTTTAGCTCAGTGGAAGAACACTTGGTCTAGCACAAATGAGGCCCTGAGTTCTATTCCCAGGGCAGAGAAAAAAAAGGATATTGAGTTGCCCACAACTGGGGGAAAGGGGAGGAAGGAAATCTATTGCTATTGTTTAGTGAGGGCTGGACCCAACCCCTGCACGCCTGCCAGGGTGCAGTGGGGAAGCTGAGAGAGAACTTCAGCCCTCTCCTTCCCACCCTATAGCCTTCCATCTCCTGCCAGTGTCCCCAGTGCTCTAACCCTACCCAAGGGTGGCTGATCTGGGGCCACTGGGTGATTTGTCTGCAGGGCTTCCCCCTGGGGGTACAGAACGGAATAGAAAGGTGAAGCTAGACGTGGCATGTCAACCTAAGGATAAGTGCGCAGTCCTTGATAAATGTGTGCTCCTGTCCCATGAAAAGAGTGGCTTTTTTATTGGCCTGAGATGTGCTAACAGTTATAAAACACGTGTGTCAAGTGACCCGCATAGTTCTTCACGTGCCACGTAAAGGCATCAAATCCTTTCCCCAGATGTCTTCACATTTCATGTGTCCACTCATAATTTCTGATCGATTGCGCTTCTGTGAATGTCTTTAGCCTCCAGGTCTCCCTGTGTCAGGTAGTTTATTATCTGCAAAAACTGAAATATCCTTCGAGCACTCTGGCTTGTCAGTGAAGACCTCTTTATTATTTTTCATGGGATTGCTCCATTTATCTGTTCTGTTCACTGCTGGGCACCCTTAAATAGGGAAGCATGTGTGCAGTTATGTGTATAATAAGGAAGAGTCTATGGTTTTTGTTTCCAGGGACTTTTCCTAGCCTGACAGGCTCCTAAAGATGTTAAATGTAAATCCATTTTATTTAATTACAGACAAAGAGAGCAAAGCAGGTCAGATTCAGAGTATAGGAAGTGGACGAGGACTTTGGGGCTTCTCCAGGTGTGGCATAAATAAGTCTGTTGGAAACTGCATTTTGCAATGAGTCCCTGTCCACCGAGCAGACAGAGAGCGCCAGCAGTTAGTAGGATTATTTAGATATGACGCTTCACTTGCCCACAATAAATTAAGCAAGAACTTTTCTTTCCCATTTATGGGGAATCAAGGAATGGAAAATGAATTTCTTTTTAATCATCTGCTCATGCCTTGTCTGCTTTGTTTTGGTTGTGGAGTGTGACATGATCTACCTTTAAACTAAGCAAAGCCTTCTAAATTTGAAAGATTGATTTGACTGCCGGGAGGGATAATGTAATATTATTAATTTGCGTGATGCATGGTTATCTATTGAGAACCGTGAAAGCTGAAAAAGAAACTGTTTTCAGGCTTTAAGGAACTCCCAGTTTGGTGGTGGAAAAGTCTGGGTGCCAAGGATATTGTTACCTGATGGGACTCCAAACTTTGTGTGTGAGCATGCGGTATCAGTTTGGTCTTAAGCCAGAATTCTTTACCTGGGTTTCATTTTCCAACCCCCAGTTTAGCATCCGCAGAAAAAGGGCCAAGGGGAAAAAGAGGCCAGGAAATAAGAACCCAGGAAATGATTTTGAGATTAAAGCAGAACCCAGGAAGTGATTTTGAAATTAAAGCTGCAAGCTGGGTGTGGTGGTGCATGCCTTATAATCCCAGTACTTGGGAGGCTGAGACAGGACAATCACAGGTTTGAGGATAGCCTCAGCAACACAGTGAGACTCTCAGCAACCTAGTGAGACCCTGTTTCCAAACAAAAAATTACAAAAGGGCTGGGGGTGTAGTTTGGAGGTAGAAGGCCCCTGGATTAAATCCCCAGTACCACAAAAGAAAGGAAGAAAGAAATTAAAGCAGCAGAGGTTTAGGAATATTGATGTAAGCTTGTGTTATAGTTGAAAAGTTTATATGAATGAAGACCAGCTTTGAAGATCTGGCACTCTGGACTGGCGGTGACACCAAAAATGGGTTTTGATTACTCCACTGGGGCCTGTGACCTCAGGGTTCTCTACCTGCTAGTAGCTTTCAGTCATCTGGCTGGTTTCCTTTGCCATATTTGGAACGCCCAACCTTTAGTTCTTATCTAAATCATGCCCTACACTAAAAGCTCCGCTCACATTCCAAGGTCATTATTGAATCAATTCAATATTTATTTAATCCTATTAGTACCAGGTACCTAACCATGTGTTAGAAATTGAAGGATGGAAAAAAAAATCAAGGTCCCCATCCTGGAAGAGCTGATATACCAGTGGAGGAGACAAGAGGCCCATATAAGTATACAGGCGACCTATACTCACACACCAATGAGGTGCTGCCTGGATGGTGCCTAGGGGAACAGAGAAAGGTTAGGCCACCCACTGGACACACTGAAGTCCTGTAGAATTTTACTTGTTTGCATTTGACACTTGGTGAATATTTTCTTAAAATATTGCTCTGATCCTACTGGGTTCATATGCGGAATTCCAGACTAGAGTTTCCTTGAGTTTTTATCCCTCTTTGCATTCCCAGGAAATAACAGAGGCTCAATAAATGTTTATCATTAGTAATAATGTATGCCGTTGGAAGCTGGGCGTGGTGGCGCATGCTTGTAATCCCAGTACTTGGGAGGCTGAGACTGAAGGATCCGGGTTCACGGCCAGCCTCAGCTACTTAGTGAGGCCCTCCGCAACTTAGTGAGACCCTGTTTCAAACTAAAGAATAAAAAAATAGGGCTGGGGGTGTAGCTCGGAGGTACAATGCCCCTGGGTTCAATCTCCAGTACCGCAAAAACAAAAAACAAAAACAAAACAAAAAATATATATGCCGTTGGGCTTGGTGGCACACACCTGTAATCCTAGTACTTGGGAGGCCAAGATTGGAAGATTCCAGGTTCGAGGACAGCCTCAGCAGTGTAGCAAGACTCTCGGCAACCTAGCGAGACCCTGTTTCAAAACAAAAAAATAAAAAGGACTGAGGGTGTAGCTCGGAGGTAGAATGCCTCTGGGTTCAATCCCTAGTACCCCCCATATATACATATACATATATACACACCAATGTTACAAGTTATTAAACTTCAATGTAGAGAACTTTGTTTTTATTTTTATTTTTTTGATGCTGGGGATTAAACCCAGGGCCTCAAGCATGTCAATCAAGCACGTACTCTGCCACTGAGCGACATCCCCAGCCCAGGAGCTCTGTTGTTGCAGTGGACAGCTGATGGGCCTTTGTGGGAGGAAGGGTCCTCCACCCAGGCCTGCTCTTCTTCACGCTGCCTCTGGTCTTGACCCAGGGGCTTTGCAGTACATCCCCGCCCAGGATGGGCATGAGCATTCAGCAGGCTACAGAGCATCGGCCAGGGACTGACCCACTTTCTTCTTCTTTTTTTGGCCTTAGTCGTTTCTACCAAGACACGTCTCCTCTCCCCACTTAACTGATGTGTAAATTACACATGTGTAAATTTACACATCATTATCTGATGTGTAAAATGACTGGTGTATAGGAGGAAATTAACTTGGTCAGACCACACACAAGGACCGGGTCTCTATTGTATGCCAGGACTGCAGGGCCGGTGCTAGGTGTTGATGATTCAGATGTGAATGAAGTAGTGCTGACCGACCCTCAGCACTTCCTGGTGGGGTAGGGTACGGGCACATCCCAGCCACGGGTGCTCGTGTGTGACAACTGGACCTGGTGAAGTTTGAGGACCACCGCTGTATGCATACGGTTGGGACACAGAGCCCGTCCTCCTTTGTAGGCGTGGTCATCAGAGAGCTCCCACACCTGAGGTGGAACAGGCGTCAGGTGAGTAAGAATTTGTCAGGCAAAGTGGGGCGCCCATGCTGGGTAGAAAGAGTGGCATGTATGGAGGTGTGCAGATGTGACACTGTGTGCTTTCAGGTGCACACGATGGACTTCAGGCTGGAGAGGGAGGCAGGGCCCTGGTGAGGTGTTTGCACCTCATCCTGCAGACCAGGGTCTGCAAATTCTTTCTATAAAGGGCCGGGCGATAAACACCTTTGGCTTTGTGGACTGTACAGCCTTTCTCACAGCTACTCAGCTCTGCCATTGGTGGCATGAAAGCAGCCATAGATAATATGTAAACAGGTGTGGCTGTGTCCCCATAAAACTTTACTTATGGACACTGAAATTCGAATGTCACGCAATTTCCAGGTGTCATGAAATTTTCTTTTGATTTTTGCAACCCTTTAAAAAAGACAAAACATTTGTAACATGCAGGCTACACAAAAACAGGCAGTGGACTGGATTTGGCCAGAAGGCTGGAGTATGCAGACTCCCTCTGGGGACCAGTTTTCCTCAAAATATGGTGCATGACCAATATCAGAATCTATTCCCATGGGTTACAGCCTAGACCTACGGGATCTGAAGATCGGGTCAGGAGGCTCCCTGGGTGATTCTTATGCCAGCAAAAGTTTGAGAGCCATTACTATAGTCGAATGGAAGGTCTTGAACCTTTTATGCTGTGAAAGAAGATTTATATCTTGTGAATTCCTGCAGGAGGTCATTGCTGGAGGCGTGGAGGAGGAAGCAAGGTTTTTGAGGAGTAGGTTTAGAGTAGTCTTTCAGGGGGCCTGGAGAGAGAGAGAGAGAGAGAAAGAGAGAGCGCGAGAGAGCGCTTAATGGGTTGCTGGGTCTAACTGACCCATTGAAAGTCCGACACTTAGAGGCACAGATGGGGACGCATATGTGCTTTTTGTCTTTCAGGAGCAAAAGTGAAACAGACAGTTGGGAGTTTTCAGAGAAGGCTGTTGGAAAGTTAGGCATGGGTGTTGAAAGATGCTGACATGTAGTTGGAAGTGATAAGAGAGTGACAAGGGAAACATCTAGGAGGAGGGGCTTGGAGGAGCAGGTGCAAAGCAAGTGAGAGAGCTGGGGGCTGGGATTTCCCAGCGGGAGAGTGCTAGTGCTGCTTTTCTGGGCTCTGATGAAAGTCGGGGGTGTGGACAGGAGGGTAGGGCTGAGAGTCGGTTCAGCTTAGCAAGTTGAGCTGGGATAGTTGACAGATTCTCCTTGTCAACACTGAAGCCGCCCATGTACATTTGGGGATTTGAGGCAGAGAAGACTATGAGGTAGCTGACATCTCTAGGAATGTGGGAGGTTTCTGGCAGCAGGAAGAAAGACCAGAAAGGGTCTGACCTCCTCTGCTACCAGGCAGTCAGCCAGCCGCTCTGCATCCATGGTCTCATTTAATGCTGGGAGCCCAGGCAGAGTCTGGAGGGAGGAAAGGTTTCATAGGGGGATGTGGAAGAGAAATGGCTCAGGGCAGCAGCAGGGCCCTGGAGAAGCACTGGCCCCTTCCTCCTGACTTTGACTCTGCTGTTGTGGTAACATGGGAACGGAGGGAGGTCAGCTGTGGAGGGACAGAGGGAGGCAGCGGGAAGATGAGTCATGGAGGAGAGGAAGCCAGGAGCAGCCTGTGGAGCTTGCATGCTGGGCATGAGCCAGGGACGAGTGGGAGGGATCCCGGGAAACAGAGGTGGCCCCTTGCTGTCCCAGACTCCCGATGAGGCCGTGTCCAGTGACTGACCCTGAGTTCGCGGTCTTTCCTGGAGCTGCACATGAATGTGGTGGAAAGTTCCTCTTTGGTTCTGAAGAGCTTGCCTGGGACTTTCAGAAGCAGCTGCAGCACATCGAATGTGGATGTGTTGGGGGCAAGACTGTGGGACAAGAAGCCTCACGTTCCATAAGGTTGGAGGGGACAGGGAATGGGTGGAGCCGGGGCCCTGCCTTGGTCCAGCCCCTGTGCTTCTCAGCAGAGGAGCCTGTACACACAGAGCAGGAGGACATTCAGTCTCCACTCCAGGGCCCCCCAGGTGAACCCCAGAGGTGACTGGCCCTCCTGAGAAGTACTGGGAGGTGTCACATTCTGGTGGTTTGATTTGATAGTCATTGAAAAGAGGGTAGAAAGAGTGCTGATGTGTCCGGAGACTCCCTGGCACTTAAAGCAGAGACCCGGCATGCCTGGGCACTTTAGCCTTCCTGTTGTGAAAAGAGGTAGACTTCTCATCCTGGCCTCAGTTTACCTATCTGTCTTGAGAACACCGTCATTGCCATACATTGAATACTTAGATTCTCGGTGATCAGCCGCTGCTCTGGATACTTCAGCTCAGTTAAATGGTCAACAACTCTAATTAAGTTAATTTCAAATTAAAGAGCAGGTCCCCAGGGCTTATGTGACTTGCCGGCAGCCTCCTAGCTTGGATTTGAACCGAGGCCTGATGCTGGAACTGTGCTGTCCTCTCAGTGTGGTGGGCTGACTGGTTATTTCCTATCTGCCAAATACACTGTCTTCCACCCCTCTGGCCTCTGCTCACACGTGCCCTCCTCCCTGCAGCTCTGATCCTGATTCCAGGCTTCAATCCCTGAGGCCTGGGCCTGTGATTACTCCCTCCTGTCTGCTGTCTGCCACCCGGCCCTCTCCCCCAGGAACAAATGCAGCTTTTCGTTTTTTCTTTGGTTTTTCTTCTCCTCCTCCTCCTCCTCCTCCTCTTCCTCCTTCTTTTTATTTTTTGTTTTTGTGGTTAACTTTATTATATTTTAAAATCGGAAACCTTTTTATACAGACGGGTGGGGACTGTTCAGGGGGGTACAGCATCTCCATGTAATTTGAAAGAAGGCCAAGTTTGAGTAAGAATCTAGTCTTATGTAAGGAATAGGTCAGATGAAGCCATCCTTTAAATAGTTAAATTCATGTCTCAAGTACATTTGGTTTTCTAAAAAAAAATAAAAAACACCAACCCCCTACCCCCAGAAAACATTGTTGCCCCTGGTGATCATTTTATTGGCATTTACAACAAATGGCTAATACTTTTGGAACCAATCCTTATAGCTTAAAAACATTGCATCAGTGTTATAGAAAGTGATAATAATAATAAACAGAACCATTTCCCTTGAAAGTGCTAATTCATAAAATCGAGCCCATTCTTTCTAATCTTCATAGCGCTCTGTCTATATTGTATTGTGTTTTTACCTTATGTCTTAGACATCTATTATTGGTCTTTCTGCCATGCCCAACTCTGAACGGCTTTTTTCAATAGTTACATATTGAGCGCCAAATGCCAAATATTGGGCTAGAATGGGGAAAGAGCGATGAGTCAGGATCTGTGCCTTCTAGGAGACAAGCCTGTAAGCCCTTGTTAAACTGCTATAACTCTCTGAAATACACTGCGCCCACCTCTTCAGGGCTAGTGTGCACACACATGGTTGTGTGAGGAAACAGCCTTAGCAACTGGGGTCTTCTCTGGAGGGTGCTGGGGAGAACTTCCCAGAATGGCTGCTTTAGTAGAAGGGGAAGGGAAGGGGAATCTTTTTTTTGGGGGGGTGGTTAGAGAGTCAAATGGGACAATCAGAATATCCCAGGAAGAAGCTGTTTTAGCAAAGGCTCTGAGACTCCAGAACGTGTTGGGCACCATTTTAGCCCATGCAATGAGGTCACCATTTTGGACCGGCTTACCCATGTACACAGTACATGCTAAGTGGAAATTGTCCGTGCACAGACAAGCTTCCTTGGACCAGATGGGACCAAAAGCTGGACATTGATGACCTCCTATTCTCCCTGAAACGTTCACCTTGCCACTCCCTGGTCTTAACTTGTGTTTGCCACTCCCTGGTCTTAACTTGTGATCTTCTTCCCGGTTGCTTTGTTTGAACCTCTATATAAGAAAGGCCTTGACTATGTAAGGCAGGAGAATTTGTCATCTTGGATCTCCTCCCCGACCCCCCCAATTATTAAATTCTCTCCAAATTATTATATCAGACTTCGTGTCGGTATTGTGCAAGAAGACTATTGATTAGGAAGCTGCCTGGTGCAGCGACCTTCCGTGGCAGAACTATGGAACAATCTTCAGGAAGCTGTCTGGTGCAGTGACCTGCCATGGCCGGAACCACGGAATAGTTATTAGGGAGCTGCTTGGCGGGACTACGGAGCAAGTAGTGTCTACCAGAGCACCCCAGTAAGAACAGAGTAATATTCTTTTTGGGCAGTGACCACTGTCAAAGAAGAAAATGTCAACAAATTGAGTCTTTCTTGGTCATTCATGAATTGGGCAGCATCCTGACTGCACAGTAGAAAGACGCTCCTCCGAGCTGCTCAGAGGAGATGGGATTTAGAGGTAGAAGAGGCTGAGGGAAGCAGAACCGAAACAAAGGGCAGATTGGTGGTTTCAAAGTCATCTTCCTTATAGAATTACAAAAGACGGGGTTCCTCATCATGCCAGCTCAGGTTGACTGGGTCCCTTCCTACCGGTTGCTATGAATCTCCTGTATTTTTTTTTTTGTTTTTTAAACGGGTACATTTTTAAAGTTCATTGCCTCATTCTAGTTTGATCTGGTCTTTTGGGGCCTAGTGTAGGAGCTCAGAACAATGGCCTCCCATAAATTTTATTTAATGCCACGGACAATGAATTCCAGGCTCCTTTGTCAACGCAGGACCAAGTAGGAACTAAATACATGTTTGTTGAATTGAAATGGAATTTTATTTACATTCTTGCTTTGGAATGAATGACTAAATTAAGATAAAGTTGGCAGCCAGTTCTTTTTTTTTTGCGGTACCAGGGATTGAACCCAGGGGCATTTTACCTCCGAGCTACACCCCCGGCCCTACTTTTTATACTTTAATTTGAAACTGGGTCTCATGACGTTGCGGAGGGCCTCACTAAGTAGCTGAGGCTGGCCGCGAACCCAGATCCTCCGGTCTCCGCCTCCCAAGTACTGGGATTACAAGCGTGTGCCACCACGCCTGGCTCAGCCAGTTCCCTTTTAACCAACTGAGTTAGGCTTGCTTATTACTTGAAACCTGAATTTCAGGTCAAAGAGGCCAGTTTCTAACATGAAAGTTAATTCATGGTTCAGTTGCTGATACTTAAGTGTTAATCTTGGGTTTCTTAATTATAACATACGCCATTCCCATCCTCTTTTTTTTTTTTTTTTTTTTTTTTT
>PVJS01001801.1:0-43727 GCA_004027185.1 Glis glis
TTCTTCTGACACTGTACCAAGCTGTACTCACTTTATCTGAGAACACAGTAGGTCTGACCACTCTATTCTATCACATCAGCTGTAGCAAGAGGTAGAGCTGAATTTTTAAATAGACACATCTATGGCCACATAATCCACA
Organism: Glis glis; assembly: GCA_004027185.1. Taxonomy (NCBI): domain Eukaryota; kingdom Metazoa; phylum Chordata; class Mammalia; order Rodentia; family Gliridae; genus Glis; species Glis glis. Next base: position 140 of record PVJS01001801.1, read on the forward strand.
AATATCAATGTCCGGGTCCATGCCAGCCTCTCAAGATGCAACATCATAAACTATTTCGAGGAATCCCCAAATAGTCAAACAATCACTTCTCCATTGGGAAGGCTTCTGAAAGCACTAAGTCAAGGGCTTAGGGAGAAATGGACCTCTGTCTGGCACTAGACCAACAGTGAATATACAAAGCAGGATTCGCAAGCTATTAGGATGATAATTGCTTATGGAATTGCTAGAGCATGGCATCTTTTCAGACAAATCTACCTGAGAAATTCAGCTCCAGTACACCTGAGGAGTGACTGAAATAAATTAGGAGATGGGAAAGATTCAGAACTGCATCAAGCTCAAGCGAGTCAGGGGAAGTGAATCAGATAAATACATTAACACACACACACAGTGACGGATGAGGCAGATGACATTTTATGCTCCTTTAAACTGACTGATGAAGATCAGACAAATTAGAAATAGCTGTGGACAAGTTCAAGAACAACTTTTTAGTGTGTACTGCAAAGGAATCTTAAGGAGCAGAGATGAGAAGTGCCCCTGAAAAATGGAAAACGGGATAATGGAAGGAATATTGTAAGAGTGCATCCCTGTGCTGGACTGTTATAAACTTTAAAAAATAATTTACAATATATGTCTTGAAGTATGATATAATATTTAAAGAATCTTAGAGTATAAAACTTAGTGTTAAAAACTAAGGCCATCTCAATTTTGGATACTAAGTAATAATATATAATCTTGCAGATGTTAGTTTATTATTCTTTTATTTACCTTGGGTTATCAATTCATGAGTTTAAACCACAATTTAGGTCATGAACAGTATACCATAGGTAGCAAGATTCACTGGCTCTACCTGCAGTCCAAATTTTTATTGTGGTTAGAGATTATTATCAAGATTTGCAGAAAACACAGTGTATTTTATTTGCTTAAATTTAGATTATATTTAGATAACAGCAGGCTCCTTATTCTAAGTTAAGCTTTCACAACTTCTGGGTAAAATTCATCACCTTGCTTTGTTTTTCCTTCATGTAGACATGTTTGATTTTTCAGTATATGCTTGTTTTATCTTATCTTGGAAGTTTGGAAGCTGAGGGATGGAATGCAGTGGCCAACAAGGAAAGAAATAGGCTTGGAATTTGTGGCTGGTGGCAGCCTATATTTTGAAGGTGCATTAATTTTGGGAAGCTATTGGCAAAATAAGTTAACTCATTAGTGGAAAAGAAAAATATGCAAAGGGCAGAGATCATGGTCATTTCCCCCTCCATGAGTTGTTATGTTATACTGTTAAGCACTTCAAGTATAATAATGAACTTTATCCTCGTGGATGGTGGATGCATCAGACATATCAGTTAATGAGCAGGCAGTCAGTACACATACTGTTTTGAAAGTAAACTTCAGAGTCAAAGCTGGATAAAAGCAGACACAATCATCTCCAGAGTGTAATACTTTAGCTTACATGCAGCTACACAGAGTCATTGCACAAAACAAACAGGAGCAATCACAGTTCTGTTCTCTAGACTTACCATCACCACTTTTCAACAGGAGCCTTCTGTTTAGTTAGATTGATTTATGTCTAAACTCATTGCCCTCACCCACACTTCCCCTGCAAAAAAGGCTACTGGGAAACACATCTATGAGGATGCTGTTGCTCCATAATGTACTGTCCATATTCCTTTCTATTGCTTCTAGTTGTACTCATTGTTTACATATCATCCATTTGGCACTGCTTGTTTGCCATTTTATAATGTAACAATTAGTGCAAATTTCATTTCAGCTCAACTGTAAGCTTTTTGAGGGCACACACCATGGTGTTTGGTTTTGTGTTCTATGATTCACTTACTGAAATAAATTGATTAGAAAAAGAGTTAATTGCCAGGCATGGTGGTGCACACTTGTAATCCCAGTACTTTGGGAGGCAGAGACCAGAGGATCCGGGTTCACGGCCAGCCTCTCTCTCTCTCTCTCTCTCTCTCTCTCTCTCTACCTAGTGAGGCCCATCACAACTTTGTGAGACCCGGTTTCAAAATAAAGTATAAAAAAATAGGGCCGGGGGTGGCGGTAGAACGCCCCTGGGTTCAATCCCCGGTACTGAAAAAATAAAAGAAATGAAAAAGAGTTAATTGTTTAATAATCTTTGATTTAAGTGTTTTGTACTTTCAAATAACTTTTTCTAAAAGCCTTGAACTGAGAGATCTTATTTTGAGTTTTATATTTAAGAAACCTTTTATTAAGGGGTTATTTCTCTAATTATAAGTTCATATGATATAGAAACTTTATACAGAATACAAGTTTTTGGTGTTTCTTAATGCAAACCTCATCACAACATATTTCAATTTTTTAATTAATGAAACATAAATAAGGAAAAATATACATTGTGAACTATCATTACCTATCCAGAACAAGTGTAGAGCATTCCACACTGAAGGTACAGTTCAACGTGGTGGAGATGTAAGAAGTAGTATGTTAAGTGTGGGGGCTTGGGAGGAGTTTAGGGATAGTGGAGAAGAGGATTATGTACAGTTTTATGTTGTTGCCATACAAGGGTAGTTTCAGGGAACCTCTAGCTATGAGACTTGAATGGTAACAGAAGCCACATCATGAGAGACCTGGATGCCCCATCGAGCAGCTAAACCATTGTAACATGCAATGGAGGGTTAGATTCTTATTTTATTAAGACTACTACTCTATGTGTTGTATATTTGGGGCTCAATTTCTGTGACATTGTTAGCCATGAATTTATACAAGATATAAAGACTTGTAACTACTATTATATGTACTTGAAGGAAATATTATGTGAGAAAAGGTGGTAATATTTTTAAAGTATTTAAATGGGGTGACTACTGAATATCATCTTGACATTTTCTGCATCACAACTGGGACAGAGGTAATAGATTTGCCTAGGCAGAAGAACTGCTAAAGCTACAAAAGAAATTAAAATCCTAAATACATTTGACACTCATGTTTTAAAGAATGGAGAGATAATGGATTATAAGACAAGGAAAAGAACAAAAATAAGTCTTTTTCTCATATACCCATTAGCAAAAAAAGTTCATTGATTTCCTAATAAAAAGTTAATTTTTATTTCCCTAAAGCCCTATCATTGCTGCTTAGTGCAGGAGGAATGTAAAGGAAATTTAAGATATTGAACAACAAAAGAAGATGTGGCAGCTGGCTTGGAAATAAATCAATTAAAGCTTCATAATTATCTATCCAGTGGCACCTGTCCTAAGCCACCTAAATCCTCTGGATGTTAAAGTGGGAGATTGGGAGAAATAGTTTAGCAACTCACTATAGGTATATTCTTTCATTTGTTCTCTAGAAAGTATATGAAGTCAGTGTGTGATACTAATGATTTTAAGGTATTTGGAAAGCCAGGGCAAAGTACAAGAGAGATTTGAGACCCTATAAACCTGATTCACTGACCCATGAACTAGAATCTAGGTTTGAGAAATTTGCAGAATATAGATGTAACTTTGCTCAAATGTCATATTAAAAATTTGGAGATTCATCAGCTGGGGAGATGATTAGAGACTCCTTTTACTGGGCTGTTCTCTTTTAAGCAAGCAGCAGATGACCAGTTTTACAGAAGAGGAATGTTTGGTCATATTGCTGAAATACAGGCTGGGAATAGGAGCCATAGCTCACCCACTGACCATCAGGATTAATAATTGCTTCCAGAGGGGCCTGTTCATCTCAAGCAAGTTGGAAGGCAGTAACACCATTATTCATCATCCATCTGTGTTCAAAGGTAAAAGAAACCTGGCTATAGAGACCTGTGTCCAGTGTTTTGAATAGAAGATGAACATTTTTACCCAGAAATGATGTGTTGGTTAGGACACAGTGTAGAAATCAAAGCCAGCCAAAGCCCAGATTCCTGAGTGAGAGAGTCTAAGCATCCACTTTGGCTTCACAGTGCTGCTTGCTGGACATTGTACAGTATTCCATGATGTCCTACCATGGACGCCATCATGTGTCTCATGTAAGGGGGATGGCTGGACAGTCTAAGACAAGTATTAAGAGCCACCCAATTTTCTAAATCACCTAGCTGGTTTAAACAGAGCAAAGGCAAGGCTACTTGCAACTCGTTTATTGTCCATTCACATCTCTATTCAGACTGGGGGCTTTATTTAACTGGAATGTGCATGCTGAACTTGAGACACCATTGCTACTAGTCAACAAAATGCTAGAAATAAAATAGTTGAAAGTCAACTTCTATCATTTTAGTCATCCTACCTTATCATACTTACATTTTCAATCTTTGAGATAATTTCCATTTAAAATCTAAAGACTTAGTGTTGAGTGGACTTTTTTTAAGTGGTGCTGGAGTACATAGCTTAACTGTCTTGTCTATTCTTTTTCTTCCTTCCAGAATAGTTTATTGTCCTGGTAGCATGTACAAACAGAAATATAATTGTGTGTGTTATTGGGGATTGAATCCAGGGGCGTTTTACCTCTGAGCTACCCCCCGACCTTTTTAAAAGTTTTTGTTTTGAAATAGGGTCTCTCTACATTGCTGAGAATCTCGCTACGTTTCTGAGGCTGACCACGAACCTGTGATCCTCCTCTCTCAGCCTCCAAAGTACTGGGATTACAGGCATGTACCACCATGCCCAGCCCAAAACATAATTTTTGAGAGTTCTGAATAAATGTCACCATACCAAAAATTTAAAATTGTGCATTTCATCTGACACATTCTTTTTTCTTAACAGATTTTTAGGATATATTGGAACCAACTAAAATGCCCTCGCTGTTATAGTAGCCCACCTTGTTCCAGTGTTGGTTGAAGTGTAAAAAATTCTCCAGGAGGGTATATACCCTCCTTAGCATCATCTTGCCTTTTCTGAGGAAATTGGAAATGGCAGCTACACACAGTCCTCTGTTTTACTGATATGTGTAGGGCAGTTTCTTTGACAATAAAGTACTGTTTGTGTCTGTCTGTCTGTCTTCCTTTCTTTCCGTCTCTGTCTCTCCCTTTCTATCTTTCTCTCTCCTTTCTTTACTTTTTTTCTCCCCTTCTTGTGGTTAGTATACAGTAGCTGTATAATTTTTCATAGAAATAACCCGTGCCATAAATAACTCTGCAGAAATGGGTGTCTGGATGCTTTTCTGTTCTATGCATATAACTTCATAAAGCATTCTGAGGGAAGCTTTGAAATCCTCCCTTGTTTTATTGCAGGCTGTATCCATCTTACATTGATAAGTGATGACAAATAGGATAAAAATTTCCCCAAATGTTTCAACAGAAAAATCAAACAGTAATTTGTCTTGGCTTCAGTATTTTGGATTTCAGGAATGTGACATGGACCTATCCCGCTAACTTCTAACTTCACATGTGTTGTGTTAACTCAACACCATTGTTTAATTACTGTCTTATTCTATTTGGCTGTATACTTTCTGCTTGGATTCAAACTGTTTGTCAAATGTGATAATGGGCAGGAAGACACATCATGAGAAGTTAGCCTTCTTGTCTTTCACCATTTTCCTTTGGATGTAATTTTCCCAATATTAATGCAACTATGCATTTGACTCACAAATTCCAAAGTCCTTTAGAAAGGGCAATTGTGTCTACATCCTGAGCACATTATCTGTTCTGTGGTTCCACTAATCTTCATTTTTTGAGCTCAGGTTCATCCTGAAGATGCAGAACTGGAAAAAAAAATAACTTGACTTCCTTCTTAGAAGAGACACATCTTTCATTTGTGACCTCTGCTGCTGAAGCCGGAGGGCCAGAATGAGCCTGGACCTTGTGTCAGACACCTTGGAGACATTCCGTATGTCACATCACATCTCTCAAGCCATGTCCCTTCTGGTGGTTGTTACTTGTGGCATCTTTCTTCCCAACACTGTCACCAACCACCTTCATCCATTATATCCTTTTCCCTTTTTTGAAAATGTCAACATTTTTTGAATGAGTGTTTATCATCCAGAAATCTAAGGACAAAACTGGGGTGTCTGAAGTCCCAGGCCCGCCCTGTCGCTAGCAGACACCCTATTTGGCCTTGTGCAGGTCATTCTGGATCTTTCTACTTCTGCTTCCCCATCTGTTAAAAAGTGGATAATAATATTTGCCTCACTGGGGTGTATTTATGCTTAATTACTGTAATTGCTTGTAAACAATTTTCTATCCCAGGATAAAACATATGACTGGAGAGCAAAAATTGGAGTAGACAATTTAATATCTCTTTATTTCTTTTTAAAATTTATTACATGATTGCCTTTTCCCAGCTCGTTTATTTCAACAGTTGCACAGCAGCCTTTCAAGGCAAGGGACAATATGCAATCCGGGAAAAACACCTTGTGCTGAAAGACAAGTTTCCTCTCCACTTCTAGCCTTAAATTGCTGTGTGGTTTTTATACATAGTTTCAGACATTTATTTTAGAAAGGGTAGTAATACCTACCCAAATTATCTTACAGAGGTGAGAGGAATATTACATGCAATAATTAATGTGAAGAATAATTTGGGAAATTAAAAAAAACCTACAGAAAATACTTTCACTCAATTATTTTATAGCAAAATGAATCCATGGACTAATGAACTTTTCAGAAAACAAAATGTTGAACAAATGTCCAGAAAGATTATGCAAAAGTTTTTTATTTTTTATTTTTATATATTTATTTATTTATTTATTTGTGGTACTGGGATTGAACCCAGGGGAGTTCTACCTCCGAGCTACACCCCAGTCCTATTTTTTTATTTATTTTGAAACCGGGTCTCACTAAGTTGCAGAGGGCCTCACTAAGTAGCTGAGGCTGGCCGCGAACCTGGATCCTCTGGTCTCAACCTCCCAAGTACTGGGATTACAAGTGTGCGCCACCACGCCCGGTTTAAGATTTTATTTTTTTAAGTATTCTCCCTAAAGCCGGGCATGGTGGCACATGCTTGTAATCCCAGTACTTGGGAGGCTGAGACTGGAGAATCCGGGTTTGTGGCCAGCCTCGGCTACTTAGTGAGACCCTGTTTTAAAATAAAGAATAAAAAATAGGGCTGGGAGTGTAGCTTGGAGGTAGAATGTTCCTGGGTTCAATCCCCAGTACTGCCAAAAAAAAGTGTTCTCCCTAAAGTTAAAAAGTGCATGAAATATGGAAAATTCGTGATAAAATTAGCTGTTATTATTATTTCTAGGTCATACAGAAGACTATATATGACACTGGAGCCAATTGTACCAAAAGTTATAGGTTATAATTCAAAAAGTCTCTCTCATCCATGTAAGATTAATGGACATGGAAAGAGCAATATGCATGATGTTGTTAAAGGATGCTAAAATACCCCAATCTCAGGCCTACTATTTCTCTCCTATTTACCTTGAGTAGTTCAAGATAATCATTAAAGGTTTAATTTTCTCAGTCTCATACAATAGGAAACAAAACCTTAAAATAATTCACTGAAGTTGCTATTGACTTTCAGAGTCATAATTTCAAGAGATGGAATATTCTGATATGTATGAAGTGCTACATGGGAAGTTCTGAGGAAGGAGGAGACAATGTGGATCTCAAACGGGAGATGGAGATGGTAATTGGCTGAAGGTAGGATTGGCTGAGATATTGTGATGTAAAAGGAATAGTGTGGTAGATAGGAGAATGAAGGAAAAAATATAACTCTAAAACCCATGAATCAATATTTATATCTATAGTTAAAACTATAACTACACTGATAATCATATATACGATAATCAGATCTATCATCTATCTATATGCATAGCTATACATATATAGACATAGATGTTTCACTCTATATTTTCCTTTAAAGTGTCAATGGGAGCAGAATGTGGTGACGCATGCCTGTAATACTAGTACTTAGGAAGGTCAGACAGGAGGATGGCAGATTTGAGACTAGCCTCAGAAACTTAGCGATACCCTGTTTCAAAAAATAAAAATGAAAAAGGGATAGGGATGTAGTTTAGAGGGAGAATATCCCTCAGTTCAATCCCCAATAACAAAAAATAAAATAAAAAAGAGTCAATGGGGCTTAACTCAGTTTGTTAAATTTGATTTAATTCAAGATCATGCCAGAAAAGGGGATGGGTGCTGATTGAGGGAATAATTACTCCATGCTCCTTAAAAATCCCTTTCTATATAGGAACGTCTCCACTCAGGGATCACAGATGGATACCCATGCAAAAGATCAGCCCCCTCCACCAGTGTTTATCTCTTGATTGTGGACATGAGTCAATGTGAAGATCACAGTATGAGCTCAGCCCAGTTGAGCCATGTGAAAGCCAACAGGGTAAGCAAAGTAAATTCAAGTAGAGTTAATCTCCTATACCTATTATGTGCTTTAATGTATGACTAAGTGCTCCTGCATAGGCCCAGACAAAGCCACATATCGATTCCCCAACTCCTCTTCATGATTTTGCATGCTCTTCCCTGAGACCATTATCTAAAACACTGTCTGCAATTAATCTTCAAGACAGCATGTAATCAGCCAAGGGTTACAAGACTTGGGTTTCAAATAGTCCCCAATGCTGAGGTTTGGGGACGTATGATGGGGAAGACTAGGTAGAGAGTTAGCTAAATAGTCAAGCTTCCTTGGGCAAAGTAGATTATTATGTACGATGAGTTGGGACATGAAAACATGAGGATGTAGGCTATGAGTGAATGTATTTCTTTATAATGTATCTGTCCGTGGAGGCGGGGGAAGGAGGAGGGGGACTGGAAGGTGAACGCGTCCAGATGCTGGAGCGCAGTAAAGCATTCCTGGCTGTTAGTTCCAGTAGGTCATTACTGCATTAATTTGGTGTTTAATTAAATGCCTGTGCAACAGACCATTTATTTGTTATCTAATATTAGCTTTAGTTCTTATCAATTAAATGCTAGCTGAGGGCTTGATTCACTTACATTTTATGTCCCCTTATACTCTATTCAGAAACAACAGCCAAACCCAGCAAGGCCTCACTGTGCCTGCAAAGATTTATACATCCAGATTTCAGTGTGGGGAATGCAATATGCTGGTGTTATTAGGTGAGAGTAAGGGAAATAAAAAGATGCTGTTTCATTTTGAGAAAGCAATTACCCATATACATGGTCTGTGGTCTCCCTCTCCCCTCCGGCTGTCCCTTTGTGCAATAGGAGATAGTAAGGGAGAGGCTAGAAGGGATATATATTCCTCATCCTGTATTGATATTCTACCTCTCCCACCCCATGCTGTCTTCCCCCTGTGAGGGCAAAGGCTGCTGGCTTCCCCTGCTAAATTGCTCATTACCTTGTATATATCTGAGCTTTTAGTGAGACTTGTAGTAGCACCATGAAATGCACAAACTCTACAGGGTTGTATACTTATTGTCGGGTCAATCAAGGTGCATTTCAACTGAATGATTATTTTGGGGAAAAAGGTAGGAAAAATCCAGGAAAGGTGAGAGAGAGGAATTCTGCAGCCCAGTGGAAATGTAGATAGAGTATGACTTAAGCCAGTGTTTGTTATTGGTCATTTGTATATCACCCTCAACATTTTTACCATGTCTATAGCCACATACTACCTGTAATATCAGTTATTTAATTTTTTTTCTTCCAGCCCCTTCACTCTTTTTAACTCAGAAATTTATCTTTAATCATTGATTTTACTATGTCAAATATATGACTGGTTGTATTTTCTAGGAGAGGATAATAAGAATGAAAATAAATACAATATAACTAAACATTATTAATTTCCAGGAATGTACTATTACTTGTCAAAGACTCTGAGCTTCAAAAGTGCACTTTCTTTGCTAAAAAGGGAGAAAAGCAAGTGTTAGAGAGGTGTTAAAGATGCACGATTCCAGACTGAGAACATATCCTTGGTGTCATCAGCAGGATCAAAGAGAATTGAAAAGGGAATAACTTTCTCACTATGTGATTCGATTTTATTTGCCAAACGTGTGCACTACCTAAAATTACCTGCAGCATTTCACACTTGAGGAAAACTGTTCGAAATCACCAGAGTTTCGTTCTAAACTTATCAAAAGTTCCAAGAAAAGCTTAAGAATGATTTTGGATGGAGCAACTGGAGGAAATCAATAGTACACTTTGAAAATCAAGGGTCCCCTCCGTTCCAGGGAAAATGTCAGCTGAAGGGGGATCCCAGAGTGGAGCTCCTAATGGTTACAGTGACTTCTGTGGAAGGCTCAGTTATAACCCCTCCACGCTCAATCCCTTCCCTCTGCTCTCTTGCCTTATCAGGGATAAAACACCATGCATATAATCTCTCCCTCATTATCAATCCATAGACTCCAGCACCTTACAAAATGCTCCATTTAAAAATCTTTCCTTTTAGGCCTTTTCCATGACAAGTCGTCACATGTCTTTATCATCGGTAGTATATCAAACCAAATTAATCATAAGTTTTATCTTGTCTAATGGATGACAAGCATGTGTGATAAAAGAATCAGTGCATTTTGGAGCAGGAAAATGTTAAAAAAATAAAGAATTCTGGTGTTATAGACTGTTTATGTCTCTCCAAAATTCATATGTTGAAATCCTTACCCCTAATGCCATGGTACTAGGAGGCGGGCCTTTGGAAGGTAATTAAGTCATACAGGTGAAGCCTTCATGAGTGAGATTACTGATCTCATAAACAAAGCCTCAGAGCTCCTTTCTCCCTTCTTCCATGTGAGGAAACAGAGAGAAGCCAGACAATTATGAACCAGGTATCAGGCCCTCACTAGATATTGATTTTGCCAGCACTTTGATCTTGGATTTATCCTTTAGAACTGTAGGACATACATTTCTGTTGTTCATAAGTTGTTCATGGTGTTCATGTTGCAGCAGCCCTGGTAGACTAAGACATCTGAGAGTGTAAAGTGGTGAGTCATTCCAGTGAACCAGATAGGACTCTGGTCAGGGTTAACTCATCTGCACCTGCAGGGTGAACATCTCAAGGCTTTATGAATATGGATCCTAAATGCCTCTTTCTTCAGGTCTTGTTTCTTTCATGGCCTAACCTGTTCTGTATCACACTGTTCTCAAAATATAACTGAAACATGAAATATCTTTCAACCACTCTGGCAATGACCTCTAATTTTCATACCACATGAAGAAGCTTGAGTTCAGAAGGCTGGAGGCACTAGAAGTCAGTTCCCTGGGCCCCATTTAGGTTAAGTAAGTGTTGGTGAGATCAATTATACTGTAGATTCAACTATTGTAGGTAAACCTAGATACTAAAAAAATACGGCAATAAGTATAATCCAAGCAAGGTATCCATTTTAGAGACTTAAAACACATGAACAGTTCTCCCAACAGTCAGGAAAAGGCTAAGATGCAGAAGGACAAGCAGATCATGTGTAAAATTTAGGTGCATGAGCTGATTCATAGGCAACCAGTGTTAAAAAAAAATCATTTCTCCACATTTTTCAGACCTTCAGTCTCCAGCCTACAGGTTAACATGGACACTCCCAGGAATTACAGAGATTTCCCAGAGCCTTGGTCTTAAAGGAATCAGAAGTATGAGTGTGTGATCAAAACTGCCATTCAATGATCAGATTGTGGTATAAAACTGGTAAGTAAAAATCAAAATTGAAGTTATCACCAGATGCTGAAGCAGGATTGTGTCCATGGGGAGGGAAAGTGATGCATGAAAGAAAAGAAGGTGTCAAGACAGATTGGACAAGACCCCACACCACCTCCTGTGTTAACTTGGACCTGTTTTATGGTCTTGGGAACCAATGAAAACCTATAATCAAGAGAACCACTACCAAGAAAGAGGTAAGTTTCAAAGGAGGAGATGGAGAGCGATTGCCATCCACAAGCCAATGATCGATTTCTCATGATCCAGCCTGGAGGAGTAAATTCTAAGAAAAGGTATCGAGCAATAATAGGCTGGGCCAATCCAAAGGCATCAATTTCCCCTCCTTCCTCACAATGCATGACCTGAATGATCCCCAAGAGATCTGTTTTGTCTCCTTTCACCTTATTACCAATCCATTTCTCCTGTTCTTGCTTCATTCTGAGAAATTATATATTATATCTGAACCACAACCATTATTGTTCTTTCCTTCCTGCTTCACAGCAAACATTTACCTTTATTTACATGTGTTCAGCCCAAATTCCCCACCACTGACTCACTGACTTCATCATTTCTCCTTGAATTGCACCCCACAGCCCAAGCATTTCTAACTTCAGGGGATGTGAAAAGCACACTCTCCATTCGAGTACAGATGGGCATAATTATACCAGCCCTGTTGTCTTACAGGTTGCTCTGAAGACCCAAGGAAATATAATTGGAATAGTGTTTCATAAAATTAAAAGTGATAGTGATTTACAAATCCTGGAATGGTCCTCCTTTGGAATTTTTTTTTTTTTTTTTTTACTTGCTTTTAAGTGTCTTCACTTTGCTCTGCTTGTGTAAACCTAACCATGGATCTGATTTGTTCTGGTCCAGATGGACTTCCCTGCTGCTCTGGAAGGGAGGGCCCTCCTCCTGGAGCTGCTGACGAGCCCCAGCTGCAATAGTGGTAGCAGGTGCTGTTCTGATAATGTCGGCTCCAGTTGAGGTACAGGAAAACAGAGCAGCTGAAGACCAGAATCGGAGAGATAACAGGAAATGAAAAATGAGGCAAAGTTATATCTTCTGTTCCCTCATAAAGGCTCCTGTGACAAATGGAATCACAGGCATCACATAAACTGCCTTGCTGAGCTACTGAAGGCATGAGCTATCTTGACGGCAAGTATCCGTCCTCTGGTTATCTGTGGGAAAATAATAAGCAGATGGTGCATGAGAGAGAGAAAGAGAGAGAGAGAGAGAGGGGAGAGAGAGAGAGAGAGAGAGAGTGAGAGAGCAAGACAGAGAGAGAGAGAGAGAGAGAGAGAGAGGAGAGATCACAGCTAGTCACCAAATATAGCTACTATCTAGAGCATAAAATAGTGATATACACCTCCATGCTGAAATTTAAATATTTGCTGAAGTAATATCTGTGGTCTTGCTGAAGTAGTGCTCCTAACACAGAGCAACATTTTCTAAGTTGGTTTTCTGCATGAAATAAAAAATGTGAGAGTATGGATTTAACCATAAATGGCCCTACAAGCACACATTCATTGTCAAGACAGGCACTCTTAATTAAAGATGCTAATATTTAGTCTTTTGAATAATTATATGAACCTATACTTCATTCATATATTTATAGTTTGAGTGAGGTTTAAACATCTTTTCCATCCATATGAATTAATACAAATACAAATACATAAATGTGCAGCCATGAAAAATAATCTTGTTGGCATATAATTTATTTGAAAGAAAATCATGATGCGATTGTGTTTGTGTGACAGAGGTTAGATGTTCAAAAAGTATTTGTTGAATAAAAAGATGAATATGTTTTGAAAGGGTATGGCACTTAAGTCAAGTATTTATGTCCCTTACCATATTTGTATTGAGAATAAATCAAGTCCAAATGACTATTTAGAATTTGGAAAGAGAAGTAATTTACAGAAGGTCATCACATCTAAGCTGGTCTGTTCTTGAGGGGAGGGAGGGGAGGAAAATAGAGGAAACCATTCCATGTTTTGCCTGGGGGTGTGGGGAAGGTTACCATCAGATCTCTTCAAGCACCATTTAGTAAACTGCTTACCCAGCTGGATATAAACTTAAATTGCTTTACAGGAATTTGGGTTATGGAATACTTCCAAAATAGTCCATGTGATGCATTGATTCACGGTACCACATAAGGGAACATAACTTTGTCCTTGCAGGGCCAACTTCACCTGAGCTCTGTGGAGCAGCTGAAATATGTGGTTATTCCAATTTATTGTGGTTCATTATTGACTCTTCATGATTTCATGATTGAACTGCAGCTTCTGAGCTGTGGCACCATTGGGGGTGCTAGAAAAACAGACTAACAATTTGGAACACAGTTTAGGTTGAACAGAGTTCTGACATCTTTGGGGAGATTTAACACATCTGAAGAAATTTCCCTTTAACTAGTTCCTAATTTGTCTAGCAATTATTTTTAAAACACATTGATTGCCTCATTTTATATTTTTTCAAACCCTCTTCTCTCCTTTTGGGGAGTAGGTATACAATATATTTTAAAGGTAGCTGAGTATGGTAGCACATGCCTGTAACCCCAGTTCTTTAGGAGGTTGAGACAGGAAGATTGCAGATTCAAGGCCAGCACCGGTAACTTAGAGACCCTGTTTCAAAATAAAAGATAAAAAGGGCTGGGAGTGTAGCTCAGAAGTAGAACCACCTTGGGTTCAATCCCCAGTATCACATGCACAAAATAAGTAAATAATGATGCTAGGTAAGTATTTTGCCTCAGTCAAAATCATACCTCCATTTTCTTTTTCATGGAAAGAAGAGGTTGCAATTTCAAGAAAAATTGTGACACTGTTTCTGTAGCTTTATTGGACCAGTGTAAGTTTCTTTTTTTATTATTATTGGTGCATTGTAATCATACATCTTGATGAGGTTCAGTGTGGTAGAGGCATACATGCACCCATCACTCATTTGATCAGTGTAAGTTTCTTAAAGACAGACCCTTAAGGTTCAGAGAAGTTAGTAGAGAGGAGGATATAAATTTGAAAGTATCAAAATGCAAATTTTAGCCCAGTGTGATGGCACAAACCTGTAATTCCAGTACTTGGAAGGCTGAGATGGAAGGATCGCAGATTTGAGGCCAGTCTCAGCAATTTAGACTCTCAGCAACCTAGCCAGATCCTATTTCGACCAAAAACCAAAAGGGCTGGGGATATAGCTTGGAGGTAGAGGTAGAATGCCCCTGGGTTAAATCCCCAGTATCACAACAAAACAAAACAAAACAAAAATGCTAATGTCAAAGCCATGGGAATAAAGGAAGAAGATGTAGGAAAAAAAAGAAGACTGAGAAAGATAGGCCAGGGAAGAGGGAAGAAAACAAGAGGAGGATGATGTCCTGAAGGTAAAGAGAAGAAAGAATACAGGAACAAGGGTCTGTGTTCAAAGCTGCTGCCCTGTGTAACAGTCTCCATGGAATGATGGAAGGGAAGTCAGACTGGAGCACATAATAAGAAAAAGCTAAAGAAGTAGAGATAGGTTGGTTCCATAATTTGGCCACTGTGAATTGTGCTGCTATGAACATGGGTATGCATATATTACTGTAGTTTTCTGGTTTCAGTCCCTTTGGTATGATACCCAGTAGTGGTATAGCCGGATCATATGGTGGATCCATTCCCAGTTTTCTGAGGAATCTCCACACTGATCTCCATAGTGGTTGAACTAGTTTGCAATCCCACCAACAGTGTAGAAGAGTCCAGTTTCCCCACATCCTCACCAACATTTGTTGTTGTTTGACTTCTTAATGATCGCCATTCTAATTGGGGTTAGGTGTCCATCAACAGATGAGTGGATCACAAAACTATGGAAAATACATACAATGGAATTCTACTCAGCAATAAAGAACAAAATAACATCATTTGCAAGAAAGTGGAAGGATCTGGAAAACATTATGTTAAGCGAGATCAGTCAATCACAAAAAAAGAATATGTTTTCATTAATATGTACAACCTAGGGAGTAGTGGAGACACATGAGGGACTCTGATAATGGAGAACCCTCAGTGGGGCAAGGGAAGTGGTACAAGGGAAGGGGAAGGACAAGAAAGAAGCAAGTCAGTGGAATTACTATCATAAACAATATGTACATGTGAAAATATACCAACATCATTCTCGTACTTCATACGGGTGGGGGGAGGCAGGGGTGACACTAAGAGCTATGTGCATGTATATTAACATCAAATAGATATTCATTGTGATGTAAGACTCCAATGCACCAATAAAAGCATGTTAAAAAAAAGAAGTAGAGGTAGGCCAGGTGCAGTGGCACATATCTATAATCCCAGTTCTTGGGCAGCTGAGACAGGATCGCAGATTTGGGGCCAGCCTCAGCAATTTAGCAAGACCTTCTTTCAAAATTAAAAAGGGCTGGAGTATAGCTCAGAGGTAGAATGTCCCTAGTTTCAACCCTCCATACCAAAATAAATAAATAAATGAATAAATAAACAAATAAATATAAAAGAAGTTGAATAGTGTGTTAGACAATTTGTAGGAACAGGTTTGGTTGTGACTGGAAGCACAGAAATTATACTGTAGCTTGTAGAAAATTATAAGGTCACGAGAGGCTGATTGTAATATTTTATTTTATTTTTATTTTAAGAGGTAAGAGGCATCATGTTTATATGCAAATGATGCAAATGTAAACAATTTGGTGAAAAGAGAGTTGATGATGTAGGGAAAAAAAGGGACATGTGAGAGAGTAAAGCCCTTGAGAAGTGAGGGGACTTGTGATGCAGAGCACATGGAGAGTTCCCTTGATAGAGGAGAAGCGCTTATCACCTGAGTCACAAGGGAAAAGTGGGCAGAAGGATGTTTGTACAGGTTGGCTAAGGGATTTGGACGTAAGGACATGTGGAAACTCCAGGCTGATGGCTCCTGATTTGCTCAATAAGATATAGGAAAAATTTTTGGCCTAAAGTGGTGAGGACAGGTTAAAAACAAAAGAGATTCAAAGTAGTCAAAGAATGAAAGGATACGCATTGTAGAAAAATGCAGTGAGATTGTCAGGTACGGCTGGACGTCTGTAGCTGGTTGTCATTTCATAGTGACTTGTTCTCCAAGTTATATGATTCCCCTATAGTTAAAAAGAAGGGCAGGGTCACTGGGTTCATTTAGGGTGGGGCTTCTGGCACAATGTGGAGGAGGGGAAAAGAAGCAAGGGAGCTAAGAGTGTTTTTAGGAAGGAAAGCACATAGAGGAACCATGGGCTCTATGAAGGATTGGGAGGAAAATAGAGAAAAGAGGGGGTGATACATAGGAAGAAAGTGAAGGGATGAGAAAGCTGAATAAAACAGGTTTTTTTTGGGGGGGTACTAGGGACTGAACCCTGCGATGTTCTACATCCGAGATCCACCTTAACACTTTTTATTTTTTATTTTGAAACAAGGTCTCCCTAAGTTGCTGAGGGTCTTGCTAAATTGCCCAGGCTGGCCTTGAACCAACAATTCTCATGTCTTAACCTTCCAAGTACTGGGATTACAGGTGTGTGCCACCACACCCAGCTAGATTCATTGTTTTTGAAGGACAGTGTAGCAGGTGAACCAGTTCAATAGGAGAAAAGGATCCTCCAATGAGTGACTTAGAAGATGACTGCCATTATTTTTTCTTTTTTATGACCACTCTTCCTAAGGCTCCATGACCCTGTTTCACTGCTGCCTTCCATAGATACTTCTAGGCATTTGGGGACTTGAGAGACATTTCTTAAAACTTCCAAGAAGCCCAGTAAAAATTCACTGCACCACCAAGTGATTCACAGACTATCAGAATGGGGAAAAATCCCAGATTCACTGTCTTGGGAAGTACAAAGAGTACTGCAGAAGCAGTCTACAGAGTAATGGGGATACTCTGGAGGACAGTCTGGCTAATCACAGAAAATCAATTTTTATGGCTATCTTCCTCCACCATCACACAAGTGGTTATCACGAGCTGCATCTCTGGTCAGTGGTGTGTAGGAATAGCCAATTATGGTTGTTGCACATCATGTTCTCTGCCTCTATACCTGCCTTTAGTAGAATAGGATGTCATAGATTGTTCCAGAAATATACTGCCAAAGCCCTTCTTACACCACCATTTCTTGGCCTCTCCTTTAATTCTCTAGCTCACAAATCATGCACTCCACATCCAAGGATAATGATTGCATCTGCAGACATTTTCAGATGAGGATCACATCATCCTGTGCTCACCCTCCCTCTTCACTCATTCATAAGCAACTCACACCTCAAGGATAAATGCAAGTCAATCACACTGCAGAGGGAGGGGAGTGGGTTCTAGGGAGAGAGACCATCCTGAAAAGAGCATAGAGGTGAGGACTGGCAGAATTTACTTGAAAACCTAATGGAGTTTCAGAGGTTATGATCTTACATGGAGGTGGAACAGGACAAAGATCTAGTGCTAGTCTAAGGAGATTGACTGGGGACAGATAATATAGCACCTCATAATTGGAGGGGTGGCAGGAAGTCCCTCCATTTTACTCCATAAACATCACTGGTAAATGTGGGAAAATATTTTTTATGGTGTCACATAATACATTTGCTTTTTGAGACAGGCAGCTAAAAAACTGAAATAGAATTTGGATCAATTTCTAAAACTACCCTCCCTCTCTTCCTCCGTTCCTTCCTTCCTACCCTTCCTTTCCTGACTCATTCCTTACTTTCCTTTCTTCCTCTTCAGTTCCCTTTCTCTTTTTTCTTACTTCCCCCACCTTGCACAATGCCACCTCTTCTTTTCTTTAGTCTTTTTCACCACCAGCTACTAAATAAGCAGTTTCCCCTGCCTTCTCCTCCATGGGGAGCGCATACCAGCAGCGGCTCTCTGCCGTCCCCAGGGCCTCAGTGTCCATTCCTCTTTCCCTGCTGACTGAAGTCTGCGCTTTATCGGTCCTGCTATTCTTGGCAAAGAAGCCAATAAAATGGAGATAACAAGTCCCAAATCCCAGGCTGCAGGGAAGCTTCGTCTTGTCAATGAGAGATTAAAAAATAATGGCTGGGGCCTCAGCAACACTGGCTGCAGCCAACTTTAAAAAGTTTGGATCAGACCATCTGGGCTTTCTTTTTATTTTTAAGGCTTTTTTTTTTCTTTTTCTTTTCTTTTTTTTTTCTCACCCTAATCTTCTCCAAGGCTTTGCATTCCCCTCATTAAGTTTTATGGTTTGGAATTGAAAAGGAAAAAGTAGGTACATCGTTCTTGATTCCAAAATGTAATCATCGAAGAGTCCCCTTTGAGGTCCATCAGAATACAATTAGATTGCCCTTTGTCAAAAGCAAATTCAGCAGTCAGCAGTCATGTCTTACAGCCCAAAACCTGGGATGGTTTCCTGTTTCCCAGTTCCTTTCCAGGGGCTTGACGGAGGGCCATGCACTTGCTGGCCACTTTTCCCACTGTGAATTTAAATGTCTGCAGGGCATCAGGTCTCAGAATTAGCATTTTCTACTTAATTGCTTACTCTCTGGGTGGATGAATGTCATCTTTTTTCAAAAATGCCCCTGCCCCTCACTATTATGAAAATACTTAGTGATGACAAAACCCAAAACACATTACCCCAATCATTTCCACCTCTTTCCCGAGTTCTTAAAGTTACAGGCTCTGAAAAGTTGCAATTTTTTAAAGGGCTTCAAATGAATCCTGCTGACCCAACTTCGGGAGGGAATAAGGACAAGTAAAAAAAACATTTTCTTATTTGGGGATGGGGATTTTAAAGTCTATTTCCTTGCATCGACCAAAGTCCTGATATGTAATACCTTATTCTCCTTTAAGACCTAGATTCCTGTCCTCCAGGATTTTAACACACAATGCTTTTCTTTTCCTCTCAATTTCTGAAGTCAGGCAAAGAGAAACAAATATTATAGAGGCCAAGCGATAAATGGGGCTGAGTAAGAAAGGTGGCATGAGGAAGAAGTGGGTGCTATATCCCAGGCTTGCCTAGTGAGATGCCACCACCCATCAACTCCAAGTTACTATGCAAGCCAGCACACTCCAATACAGGGTCAGGGCTTCTGAAGTTTTCAAGAGAAGCTAAAAATTTTGGCTAACATTTGCCATCTCTCAATTTTTAAATAGTGACTTTTTTTAAACACCATACAGGATAATCAAAACATACTTGTGGGTGAGATCAAGGCTGCCATTTTTGACCTATGATCCAGATCAATTTTTATTTATAACCAAGTTGTCACTAAATCATCTATATTGTCATTTAAATATTTCATTTATTCACCATGCATGGTGGTGCATGGCTGTAATCCAAGTACTTGGGAGGCTGAGACAGGAGGATTACATCTTTGAGGCCAGTCTCAGCAACTTAGCAAGGTCCTCAGCAACTTAGTGAGACCATATCTCAAAATAAAATATAGGGCTGGGGGTGTAATTCAGAGGTAGAATGCCTCTGGGTTCAATCCCCAGTACAACAAAAATCATATATTCAAATTATAGTCTATCATTTTTTATACTTCCCAGAGCATTTGTTATTGGACTTTGTATGACAGGACTCTGAATTGATTTCCTGCAAAAAGAAAAAAAAAAAGAAATGTGGAACCAGATGTCTGGAATACAGTATTAAGTGATCTTCATGGGGTACATGAAAGGACGGAGGGGTGGTGAAAACATGATTTTCTATAGTTTCTGACATTCTCTTCTGTGAGCCTTGGGAATACAGTCCATAAATATTAGTGTTTCCAAGCAGTGCTGCTTTCAGATGCCTTTCTGTGAGTATGGGTTCTATCTCATTTTGTGTCTCTTTAGTTTTCTTATGGCACATCACATACTCTTGTTTCACGGAGCAGTACTTCCATAGAACAGTGGCCATTGGAATCTTCTAGAAACCTTTTTTGTATGTTCAGGCTCATCTTTCCTAGGAAAGGACATTGGAAAAGCTCCCCAGGCTACTGATGTGCCTGTGGTAAGGTGAAGGCCAACTGTGAAAAAGTTCAACCCATAGATATAAAGAGGGTCTCAGGGGATCAGCATGAGGGTTTTATGCTTCTGACATTCAGAAATTAACTATTTAAAGGATGTGATCTCCTTAGTTCTCCCAAAGGGATGACATACAAGTAAACCTCTTAGAGTGGCATTACTTCCTTCCATTTCCTTATCAACTCCAAATCGTATGGCGTACTATGCATAGATGTATATTATTATTATACACACACATGCACACATATATGTATATATATTATTTGGTAGAGCCTAATAACTCAAATGACAACACAGGCTGCTGTGGGTATGTGCATGTATTTTAAACTTTTTTCTGGGTCTTACAAGTAGCCATTTACATTAGTGAATATATAATTTTAAAAATTTTCACTCGGAAATTAGAACTCACTTTCCTCTCCATTTATGTCAGACCCACTATTTTTTCCAGTCCCAGCCCTGTCCTGCTCTCATTTCTCCTGTCTATCCCAGGAAGCTCTAATTTCTGTCTTCTTTGACCTTCTATAGCTCTCCTGGCTTATACCTTTCAACCTGCTTTATATCATTACTTGTGCCAACAATCTTGCAAGTTATTCCGGGCATGTGGACTATTTTATAAGTCACTGATAATTCTTCCTCTGAGTCTAATAGTGTGTTCGGTAGTATGCAGTGGTCACAGAATACTTGATTGGTAGGCATTTGAGTGTGTCTTTCCTTCTAAACACACAGAGATAACCCACGATTTCTCTCACAGTGCTCAATAAGTACTGTGAACAGATACTCTAGGGTCTTTGGGAAATGGAGAGGTTGGAGTTTTTGGTGTCCTGTATATAGAGCTGTGGAGGGTGTGGCAAACAGTCACATGGCAAGTCAGCAGTGACACTGCACTTGGAGCTGAAATCCCCCCACTTCTTGCCCCATGCTCTTTCCCTACAACTGGGGTACGAACACTCTAGTGTCGTATGAAGCTCTATTGTCCTACGATCTGGGGGTCAAGCCTTGGCTTCAACATCTTCCTACATATTGTATCTTCTCTCTGTGCCTCAGTTCCCTCTCATGTAAAACATGGATTAAAACGTTTTTCCTAACATTCCAGGAAGGATGGATGGAGTCGATGCACACGAAGTATGCAGCTCAGGGCTGGCATTTAATAGACACTCCTCTACTTATGATGGTTTTGTCATCCTGCATGTTAACCAAACTCCCAGACCCTGTAGTTTCTGCCCTTTTATTCCCACTGCATCCTGGGTTCTGTTTCAATCTAACACTTTGCTTTCCTTGCCAATTTCAAAGCCTGAAATAATGTGTTCTGCATGATGTAACTGATTACCCCAGAGGGAGCCAGATTTCAGGGGATCAGAAGGGCTTCCCCACCAGGATTAGATGCCCCAAGTTAAGTGAAAATAATCAAGGGAAAAGATGCAGGAAAGGAACACCCCAGCCAAATCATCAGAACCAAGAAATGAAACACAAGATCCAACAGAGATATTGGTCAAGGTGGGATTCAGGTGCAGTAGGAGTATTATCAAGCCATGTCACAGATCAGAATCCCAGGAGGAGCAGCTGTATAGACCCAGTAGTCTCAACTTTATTGCTGTTATCTTCTCTAGTAGGGCCACACTCAGAGGGTCTCAGAAGGGCCATGCCCATGGTGTACTGCCAGTCTCCACTCTGCCTGGTCAACAAATTCCAGAGAAACCTGCCTGTGTTGTAGGGACTTGTTTGGTGACTATTAGCTGGTTAGGCTGTGGCCTCAATAATTAAACATTTCCATCATGAGGAAATAAGATTGATATGTTCTCCCATGACATATAAAGCCATGCATGATAGGCCTTGCGTAAGTTACTTAACGCTCCTCTGTGTAATACTTCTTCATAGAGGACATGCTCCTCAGATGGGTCTCTACTCAGTTGAGAAGCATGCCTTCATCATTGCTGCCTCGGGGCCTTGGCACTTGTTTCTCTCTGGTGGAAGTTACCTCTCATTCTTTATTGCATCTTTGGTCTCTGTTTAAACCTGTAAAGTAAGTTAAGACCCTCATTTGACTGCACCAAATCATCTCTTATTTCAATGCCTTCCTTGTTTCCATTATGTGAATTATGCTCCAATTTGTAAATATATTTTTTGTTTGTCTCTTTGCAATTTTCCCTGTCATTGACAAGAATAGAAACCCTACAGCCGTAAAAGCATAGGATTGGTCTTATTCACTGTGCTATCCCCAGGATCTAGCTTAGCTTTTAGTGTTAAAGTTTTAATGAAAGAATAAATGAATGAATAATTTGCTTTTCTTTTACAACACCATGGAAATACAGGCATTGTGTCAGCTGGGAAGTACAGAGGGACCATTCTGCTCCCAATCTTCACTGCTTTGCCTGCTTCTGGCTGCCCTGTTTATGATGCACAAAGATAGTTAGCTGAGGATGACAGCTTTGTTTAAGGAAACACATCCAAGTGAGGAAGAATACAGAGTATTTCCCTTAAAAAAAATCAAAGACTTCCTAAGACTCAAATATTTTGGAGGAAATGGCAGCAAATTATCTCAATTTTCAACTTAAACTTTGTAGTTCCCTGAAGATCTTTTCCCCTCAGCAAATGGATTAACTCTAATGGCCCACCATAATGTGATAGCAGCAAACGTGTTGGGTGGTAAATATCCAACCTTCTTTTCTAAAGACACCAGGGGAAGGAAATTGTGCTCTGAAATGGAGCAGGCAGTCACACTTGCCAGGCTAAGACTTACAAGGGCCGTCAGGACTCCTGCTTCAGGGCAGAAGTTGGTCACCAGCTGGGCTCAGAAGAGATTGCTCCAAGCCCCCTGCCCTGGCACTGTGCAATTAGGTGCATTTCAGTAAGGACTTTTGCATTTTTTTAAAAAAAAATACTATTCCACACTGGCTACTCTCAGAGGCAAGAAAGATCCTGGGCTGGACGGACCATTGGTCTGGCTCCACTGGGGCAGTTCTTGTGCTTTGATGGTCTTAAACAACCTTGCTGAGAGAGAAATGTTATTCTAAGAGGATTTTGAGATAAATTCCCACAGCTATGAAGATAAAAACATTTGACTCCAGTTTTGATGTAAGCAGCAGCCCAAATATTTAAAGTCATTTGCCTCATTTATTTTCACAACTGTCTCAGCACATCTGAAAGGACATGACTTGCTTGCCCTGGAGGAATTTCTTCATTTATTCTGCAGGGAATCTTTACCGGGGCCCCTGTAAGCTGATTTATCTGTAGAAGTAGCCAGAGTTGAATTTTCTTTTTTTGAATGTTTATTCTATTCATGACTCTGCTCCCTCCTCCAAATTGCACTGTGGATTTAAGTTCAAATTTCTCTGTCAACCCCTGATTCTCAGTATGTGCTGTAGCATGGAAAACCTGCTTGTCACTGTGATTTTTGTTAGGCAGTTGAGGTCTAAATGATGCCAGATTAATAAGATAGACTCTAAAAGGCAGACAGTTCTGGTTAATCCTGCTTTGAGATCTTAGGTTAATTAACAAAAATGGGTCGAGTATCTGGTAGGTGGTGGTGCCAGCAGTGTCTTCTCTCATAGAGATGAGATGAAAACCTGTCAAAGACATTTATCCACTCCTGGGTGTATGTTCAAGAGAAACAAAAACATAAACCCATACAACACATACACAAACATTCATAGCGACATTATGTGAAATAGCCAAAAAAGGAAACAACCCAAATATCCAGCCACTGATAAATGGATGAACAAGATGTGATGTGTCTATACAATGGAATATTATTTGACAAAGGAAAGGAATAAAGTACTGACACATGTTAACAACATGATGAACCTTGGAAACAATACACTAAGTAAAAGAAATCATATTGTATGATTCCATTTTTACTAAATGTCCAAAATAGTCAAATCCATAGAGACAGATAGTAGGTTAGTGGTTGCCAGGGGCTGAGGACAAAGTGAATAGGGAATAACTGCTTAATGGGTACAGGTTTTCTTCTGGGAGATGGCAATGTTCTTAAATTAGATAGTAAAGATGTGTGCATAACTTAATGAATACTCTAAAACTAATGAATTGTACACTTTAAAGGGGTGAACTCTATGTTATGTAAATTATATCTCAATAAAACTGGTATAGACAATAAATCATAAGCAAGGAAACAGAAAACAGAAACATTATGTAGTGGAATGAGCTCCAGATGGAAAATGACCTAGAAGGAGTTGCTATTTAGATTTTGGGGGGTCAGGGAAGGTCTTTCTGAGGAGAGGATGTTGATATGAGTCCTAAATGAAGAAAAGGACTGTGCTATGTAAAGATTCTAGGGCAGGTGCTTTACAGGAAGAAGGAAACTGTTCAACATATTTGAAACCTGCAAGAAGGTCAGTGTGCAGCAGAGTGAGCAGGAAGGAGAGAATATTTCAGGCTCGATTCAGAGTCGTAAGCAGAAGCCAGTTCTGATTGGGTCTTGTAGAACATGGTATGCATTGTTTATTTAAATTTTAATGAGAAAACACTAGTGAGTTGTAAGCAGTCCTGGAGGGTGATCTTAGTTATATTTTAGAAAAGACAACCGTTTCTGATGTGCATAGCATGAATTATGAATGCAGAGATAGGCTAGGGTTCATTCCCATATTTCACATTAAAATTAAGGTGGCTGAGACCAGGTTGGAGCCTAGAAGACAGAGGTGGTCAGATCTGGAAATGTTTGGGGGTGGAGCTGACAAGACTGACATAGATTCATGATTCAGAAAATTTTCGTGGGTAATGTAACAGAGAGTTAAATATGTACCAGTTGAATATCATGCATCTGAAATGTTCAGGACCAGCAGCTTTTCAGATTTTTTATTATTTCCAGACTTTGGAATATTTGCATATACATAATAAGATATCTTGGAGATGGGACTCATGTCTAAACATGAAATTCATTTGTGTTTCAAATGCACCTTATACACATAGCCTGAATATAATTTTCTACAATATTTTTAATGCACCTGTATTTTGATGGAGATCCATCATGTGAGGTGAATGAGAAATTTTCCATTTGTGCCATCCTGTTGGTACCCTCCAAAATTTTGGATTTTGAAAAAATTTAGATTTTCCATTTTTGAATTAGGGATGCTCAACCTGTATTCATCAATATATATATAATGTGTTCATAGCAGCACTATCAATAAAAGCCCCAGAAGAAGCCCAGCATGGTGGCACATACCCGTAATCCCAGTACTTGGGAATCTGAAACAGGAGGATCACAGGTTTGAGGCCAGTCTCAGCAACTTAGCAAGACCCTGTTTCAAAATTTAAAGTCTACTCAGAGGTAGACTGTTCCTGGGTTTAATCCCCATTATAAATAAATAAATAAATAAATAAATAAGAAATTGCCAAAATGTTCATCAAAAGTCGTGTGGTTAAATACTTCATGCCACCTTCACACAAGAAATAGTATACCAGCCTTGGGAATGAATGAATGTTAAGACAAAAAATAGTGGTGGCCCTTTCTGGATGGGACTTGGGTGTCAGAAAGAGGGCACTATGAGGAGCTGGGTTGCTGGTAACATTCTCTTCTTTTTAAGTTGGGTGCTGTTTCAAAAGCTGTTCTGTTAAAAAAAATTATCAGGTTTGACACTTTTCCCTTTTTGTGCCTATGCACTATGTATTAATAGGTAGTTAAATAGTAGACCCAAACTGACAAGTACAAGTTTATCGGGGATTCATGAAAATCTCTGCTTCTGGACTCAAAAATATTACCCGGGATTCAATTGATTGGAATCCATAGCATGCGGAAAATATTTGTGAGTTCTGGTTGGCCATAATCTTGGTATAACAATAGCATGTGATTCATAATCCATGGCTTCATTACTATGGGATATTATGCCTGGTGGCATTGTTTCTATATCATCTCGCCATCCTGTCCATCTTTCATGGTACATTCATTTCAAGGCTTAGGGACTCTCTTATGGATATTTAGAAAGGATTCTTGATTTGGGAGTAGAACTTTAAATGGCTTAATACTATCACTTATGAATCTGTTCTTTAGATATGTTATTCTTTCTTCCATTTAATAAATTAATAATAAACAAATCTCTAAGATATGAAGATACTGTTATTGGTGCTCTGAAGGAAAAGGTGATTATGACATTGTCTTGGCTCTCAAAGTATGTTATAGTTATCCACTTACTTGAGACAGGTAACATACAGTTTTGGAGAGCAATGAAAATCTGGTGTTAGTTTCAGATCTCAAAATAGTAGTATCTAAATGATTGAGGGCCTTTTTATCTTCTGTGACTCTAGGATTTTATATTTGAACTATTCTGTTTGAGGAGAATTGGTGAACTGTGATCCCTCCCATTTTACAGATGAGAAACTTTGGGATAAAAAGTAAGGAGCTTATCCAAAGTCACCAAGCACAGGCAGTAGCTGTTTTCAAGGCTTTTCTTTTGTAGTCCCCTGCTCTTCCCTGGAGAATAAGAAGCCCTCCCAATAACGCAGCTCATCATTATCTCCTTGGAAACGAATACACAAAACCCCCTATGATTGTTTTATCAATTTCCGGCAGATAAGCATTGGTGCTGACAGTAATTCAAAGTATTAGTGTATTGTGAGGCAATTCATTGTGCTTGTGACAGCCAGTGCTCAGGGAACCCAGGGATTCAGTGGGTTTTGTTGTAAACCCTTGGAGTCAATGCAGTGTCCTGTTCCTTATTGGAGACAGATCGAGGCTGAAAGCATTATAAAGCACTGCACACAGTCTAAGCATGTTTTGAGCTTGCAATTCCATTTAGTAAATAAAACAGGAAAGAAATTGTAAGTAACGTTGGTGCCCAGGAGACATCTTAGAATATTACTACTTTCCTTGGTAAACTTTTAATTTTTATCTTCAAGAACAGTACTTTTTAGACTCTTTCTTAGTTGAGGAATTCTTTGACTGAGCAAATTGTCATTTGAAATGGTATCAACGGTTACAGCAAAGTGGAGGTAGAATGGAAGATTAAAGGTCTTTGAGGGCCCTGTCTCTCCATAAAGGACAAGTAGATAAAGAATTGGGGCTTCTAGGACTCATGGAGCTTAATTCATAAATCATGGCAAACCCATTTTAATAACAATTGAATTTTTTCTTGGAACCACAATATTTTCTTTATTAATTCCATATATTTCATGTCTTCAGTGTTTAGATGCTCATTAGCTACCATTCAAATTGTTTTTTACATATCATCACATTAAATACATTCCTGGCCTCTGTGGTCAGAATGAGGATGCCACCCCTGTCAACTCAGTTGCTTTTTGTGCCCTCTGGCAGAGAGGAAAGTCACAGGACTATTCCACAACTCTCTCTCTGATTGTCCCACCTTGTCATTGAGTATATCTTATCAGAGACATTACAGGTTATTCAGGAAGCCTGATAGACGAGCTCCCTCCAGAGTCCCAACTGTGAGGCAAAAGCTGTCTGACCTCAAAATCATTCTCCTGGAATCACACAACTCTCCTGTCCTGTGAGGGGAGATGCTGGTGGGGGAGAGCTGAGCAAAGGTCTGACCCTGACTCTTCTTTTTATAATCCATGCCCCCAAAGACACAGGCTTTGCTGGCCCTAGTTCTTCCTATCTGAGAGGGGATCCTTTTTCACAAGGCCTCATCCCCAAACTTCTGGGTCCACTCTGTTACATAAGACCCAAAGCAGTATCTCATTTCCTGTCTGAAGGCCATTCCTCAGTTCTTTCCACTGTGGCTTCTGCAGCCTTCTCCAGCTTTTGCCTCTCTGTCCTCCACAGGCACGTTTTCCTGCTGCCTCAGAAACCTGGCTAGCGATTCTCAAGCTTTAAGATGAAATAATCACTTTCGGAATCTGTCACATGTGCTTGTGTCAGGGTGTCTCCTCGGAGCTTAACTCAGTAGCTGGGAGGGAGAGCCCAGGAATCTGTCTTGAATAAGGACTCCTCCTCCCCCTGGTGACTCTTGCATAAATGGTTTTAGTGTCAAACTTTGAGAAATACTGCTAGATCATGGAAAGCCACTGTCATTACATCTGTAAAATGCTCCTGTTTCTTTTTTTAAAATCTTATTAAATAATGTTATTGACAGGAAAATATAGATATATTCTTATTTCACCCAAGAAAAGACATCTAACTCCATAAACAAGTTTACATGGAACCATTAGTGCCATAATTTCAAATTTAGTACTCAAATCAGGAGTCAAGACAATTCTGTGTGTGTGTGTGTGTGTGTGTGTGTGTGTGTGTGTGTGTGTTACTGGGGATTAAACCCTGGTGCATTCTACCTCTGAGCTGCACCCCAGCCCTATTTTATTTTTTTTTCATTTTTTTGAAACAGGGTCTCTCTAAGTTTTCTGAGGGTCTCATTAAATTGCCAAGGCTGGCCTTGAACCTGTGATCCTTCTGTGTCAGTCTCCCAAATGCTGGGATTACAGGTGTAGGTTAAGACAATTTGATGAAATTAATTAAATAATTTCAGTCTCATGTCCTCACTTTTGTGCTGTGAATACGAATTTCTTATTTTGGAGCAATTTCAGGCTACTTTATAGACAACCTACAAATCAGCATTTGAAGGTTTGTGGTTTACCTGCAGGGAGAGAATCTGCTGTGCAAAATCCAAAGCACAGAACATTGTGTAACCGAGTGAAGTTCCTGAGCAGAACCTAAACTTTCTCCTTCAGCCAGTTGTTTTCTTTTCGTGATACTAGGGACTGAACTCAAGAACACTCTACCACTGAACTACATCTACAGCCCTTTTTATTTTGTATTTTGAAACAGGATTTCATTAAGTTCCCCAGGCTGTCCTCGAACTTATTATCCTCTTGCCTCAGTTTCACAAGTACTAAATGTATAGATGTGTACCACTATTCCCAGCTCAGCCACTTCTTAAAGTGGAACATAGACTTGGAAATTTGGTTAAATATTTTGACTTGACTTTTTAAGTAAGAAATATGAATCAAATTCAGATCTTATTTTTTATTCTCCTTCTACTATTCCATCTACTCCTCCATCTCCATCTCCATCTCCATCTCCGTCTCCGTCTCTGTCTCCGTCTCTGTCTCTGTCTTCATCTTTTTCTTCTTTTTATGTGATCCTGGGGATTGAATCCAGGGGCATTCTATCTCTGAGATACACCCCCAGCTATATATATATATATTTGTTTATTTTGAAACAGGATCTCACTAAGTTGTGGAGAGCATCACTAAATTGCTGAGACTGCCCTCAAACCTGTGATCCTCCTGTTTCAGCTTCTCAAGTACTGGGATTACAGGCATCTTCCTCCATGCCTGGCTATCTTCTTCTTTAACCAAATAAGTGTACTACATAATGTAAGAGTATTTTACGAAGAAGAATGATCATCAGTGTTAAGTTAATGACATTTCTTGTATTTGTTGACATGTCTTTGCTTTGTCAAAGTAATGGTGCTGGAACAGAACTCTAAAAGCTGAGAGTGCTCAGCTCATTATCATATTCTAAGAAGTTTTGAGAAGAAAGAGTTCTCTGTAGCTTTTGGTTAGAGGGACTCATTCTGAAAATAACAAAGAAGGATCCAAATGTCAACCTTAGTTTGGAATCCACCCTGTGATCACACTCTATGTTCTTTTTCCAGAAGTTTGAAAGGCTACTATTACCATAAGCTTAACAGAGATCATTTAATCCCTTTCATTTCTTGCAGATACATGTTTTAAAACCATCCAAGAGATCCATAGGAAATTTTCATGCAAAGCTGAATCCTCTGGGTGAGGATCTGGGGATTGTTAAAGTTTCAGGTACAGAGAAGTGTGTATCATAACATTCTGCTTCTTCATCACATTAACTTCATTTCTATAAAAACTAGGTAATACTGAAAGTGTATTTGATGAGGTGGTAGATCCAGAAATAGTCCACACTCTGCCACTGAGGAATATAACTTTGAGGGGAAAAGCTCCTACATGTTAAGACTTGTTCAGCAGCGATGCAGAGCATTGAATTTTGCTTCAAGAGAATTAGAGCCAAGCCATAATTTCTGCCACTTACTTCCTATGTGATCTTGAAAAAGTAGCTCAAATAGGTCTAGCAAGACCCTATTTCAAAATGAAATTAAAAAAGGGCTGGGAGTATAGCTCAGAAGTAGAATGCCCCTGGATTCAATCCTCCGTACCACAAAATAAAATAAAATTGGAATAATAATAGTGGCTACTATTATTCATAATGATTCATAGTGCTATAGAGATAATTAAATTAACATATATATATATACATATATATATGTATATATATATATATACATAATTTGCTTGAAAGCATACCTAAAAAAGTACCTCACAGAGAGTAATTTTCAACAAAAGATAGTAGAGGCTGTCATCTGATTATTTCCTCCTCTGTAAACATGGGACAATAACACCCTCTTGCTTAATTTCCTTTTTGATTTATATAAATAAGCAATTGAATAAGTAAAGGGTTTTTTTTTCTCTTTATTATTTGCATTGAGCCTGCCTGGTAGAAGTAGTATTTTTGCAGATGCTGTTGGGGTTCCAAAAATGGAGACATGTATTAACAGTTCAGTTGCACTGGGGCTCCAGACTGAATACCCAGGAAATAATGGCAACGGGACATATAACATAGGGATGGTATTGAGGTTAATGCCTTCATGCCACTGCTCCTGGAGGAATTCAGAGTGGTCCAAGCACAATCAGCACGATGCTCCTTTGCAGGGGTCTCTACCCAGTGCCATGAAAGGGCCTGGTGGACTGGCAGAAGCCTGCTCTAGAGTACTGGGCCTCTCCCACGTGGCAGTAATTCAGCATATTAATGGCAAAGATGGTGCTGGCAAATTCCTCAGGGGGAGGTCCCGCAGGTAGTCCCACCTAGCCTCAGGAGGGCTGTGATAGGTAGTTACCTCCTTCCGTGCTCACAGACGAGGGGCGCATCTACCTATGATAGATCACAGGAGGGCGTGGTGCCACACCCTACTAATTGCGAACTTCCTGTACTGCCTCTACTATAAAAGAGAGATGTGGCTTTCTAATAAACGAGATCATGCAAGACATGGCTCCCGGTCCGGAGGAGGTGTGGTTATTCGGGCCGTTGGCTTGTGCCCCCCCCCCCCCCGTCAGCTTCGCATCTCTCTCGGGCTGGCCCTGAGAGACTGATGCCCCGACACTCCTTGAAAGGAGAAGTGGGATGACGGGAGGGCTCTCAAGACAAACAACAGCCAGGGGAAATGGCTTATGCTTACTAGGTAGGTTGCTGATATTGATCTTCTAGCCCTACATGGAGTCCTGCTGGCAAAACTGTGACATTATGGAAGTATGGTTTTCCCTCAAATTTTCTCTTTTTCCTTGCCCAGCCTCCCTAAATCATCCTAATTTGAGAATTAGAGGAAGTTCCCAATACCTTAGTGGGAATTAGTACAGTATCTCTGGGAGGATTTGCAACTTGAAGGTTCATCTCTGGATAAAAAATTCCCAGGACTGAATTGTCTATAGTAACATTTTAGGAGACAATTGTCAATCAGCCTGGAGAATTCTTTACTGATTTTTTTCAAATTTTAGGCATCCATGAGGAATGTGCTACTTATGCCAAGGCCCAGCTCTCCTTAGGATGGAAAGGAAATAAGAGCAAGAGGCTTTAGCACTCAGTAAGACCTTGCTTTGAGGTATTTTCTGACTATCAATTAATAAGTAAGGTCAAAGTTACTTGGTTTGAAAATACGACAAAACTCTCATGTAAACTTCAGAAAGCCTTTGGCCATGTGACTCACTGCATTCTCCTTCAGTCAGAATTCATTTTCTCCCATACCTACATTTGATTTCAATTAAAAAAAGACAGCTTGCTTAATCTTTCCCACAAACTGATATGGTGTATAACTGAGTGAACGGGACAATTTTCCTTATAAATTATGTATAAAATCCTCAACTGCCGCCTCTCTCGTAGGGACTGAAAAGAAAATTCAATTTCTCTTAGCTTATTTTTTCATGGTTCTTGGGATATTCATTTCAGATTTTCCACTCATTTTTATAAATGTCTTATTTATTCAAGCTCTTCATAGAGGAAAGTAATGCTGTGCATTGCTGATTTTATTACACTGGACAGGTTACAATATCTTCTCAGAAGCCAACATACTAATTGATTTTAAAGTTTCTGTAAATGTTGGTAAGCTTTCTTGCCACATACTCAAGAGGGGAAGCATGGCATTATGGGAAATCTCTGGCCCCCTTGATACAGTGGAACACTGATTCTTATTTTCCCTCCTTCCTGCCCTCATTCTGTGAATATCTTTGGACTCTAGTTATCTTCTAGCATGGTAACACCTTAACTGCCAGGGCAAAAGACCTCAATGTCTCTTTCAGTTCTGAAGTCTAGGCTTTTTTTCTAGGAAATTCTTCTATGGTTTTGTTATAGATCTATCCAAGTCTCACGGCACCATATAAATGTTACCAGGTGGGAGATTTTAAAATTATTCCGCACAACCTCAGTTCTTGCTTACCTGCTCGGAAAGCATTCAAACAGAAAGCACAAATGGGGAATGTGGGAGGTTTATTTAAAGAAGTGAAGGCACCATGTGAGAAAGGTCATGAAACGAAAGAGGAAAGGATCACGCTCCAGGGGAAAGCGTAAGGGATGGGCCATTCCTGGGAATGGAAAGACAGCCAGGGGAAGGGGTTACACTCCAGAGATGGGTTCTGGAGTGGTCCCTTTCCACTATGGAAAATGGCCTAAAGCCTTCCATGTGTTTGGTTTTATCTTCTTTATACATATTACATTTGGGGTGATTGACTCTCCTTTGTACATGGCACCTCAGTGACCCTGCATTTCTCTGCCCTCTTCCCACAGAGGAGAGGGGTCAAATTGAGCAGGGCTCTGCAGGCAAACTTCTGGTTCATCCCAGGTGTCTCCATCTGCTAATATCTAGTTAGCTACCTAACTGTTTCTCTGACAATCTTTCCGATATCTGTCATGATTCTATTTGTAGCTTTCATTGATAAGACATTGTTTTAGGAAGAAACACTTAGTGACAAATGTCAGAGATGAGAAGGGTAGTAAGTTGCTTTCCCTTGCTCTGGTGACCACGTCTACTTCAACCATGGTTCCAGGTTATAGGGGACTCTGGAGCCCACTCAGGGCAGGAGGGGGCTCTGTGATGAACATGATGAGCCGGAGGTCAGTATTTACTGGCCACTTAGTTTGTGGCCACAGCTCACTTTGTTTCTACCTCCTTTCATTGAAATACCTTGTTGTATTATATTTTCCCCTTCCCAAGTTCCTTAAACAACTATGAATAAATAATAAGCAATTCTTATGAAAAGGACCCTTTCCAATTGTCCTTTAATATATAATATAGTTTTTAGTTTTTGAGATAGATTTTTATATCCCATGAGTGAGAATCTTTGATTTGAAGTTTGAATCTTTGTGAAGTTCTTCAGTTTTTGAAAAAAAATTCAATTGAGTGTGGAATTGCATCCCTGTAATCCCAGTACTTGTGAGATTGAGACATTAGAATTGCAGGTTTGAAGCCAGCTTCAGCAATTTAGTGAGACCCTCAGCAACTTA
The DNA here is from genome assembly GCA_004027185.1 of Glis glis. Lineage (NCBI taxonomy): Eukaryota > Metazoa > Chordata > Mammalia > Rodentia > Gliridae > Glis > Glis glis. The sequence continues at coordinate 34,016 of PVJS01001801.1, forward strand.
CTGAGACCCTGTTTCAAAAAAAAAAAGTAAAATAGGACTGAAGGTGTAGCTTGGAGGTAAAATGCCCCTGTGTTCAACCCCCAGTACCAAAACAAAAAAAAAATTTTTTCAGTACCAAACACTCATCTTGGCTGAGCACTATTCCTTGCTACAGGACTCAGTGGAAATGGTGTGTTCCATTCCTGTAATGCTTACTTGTTCTAGATGTTACAGAAAACCTGGTTGACCCCCTAATAGACCCCCTTATAGCCTGACTATGAATTATCTTGCCTCCCCATTCCCAATCCTCTCCAAAAACAAACTGACAGAAGAGTGAGCAAGTTATGTTCATGGAAGTTTTGAATAATGGTCCCAGTCCTGTTTTAATTATTTGAAGGCTGTAGGAAATAAGATAGTTTTCTCCATGGAGAATCTAGGAACTTGGCATTGCTGAAACTTGTCAAGCTGATATACCTATTCACAAACATATCAAATCAGGAAAGTAGAAAAGAGAAGTCTAAAGGGGGCAATGCTACAATTGGGATTTAAGGGCCAACAAGAGAAAAAGAGATGGATGAGTTGGTTTAAAAAATCTAAATAAACTTGAAATGAATTTTGATAAGACTCAAAAAAATAAATAAAAATATTATCAGTGTGAGCTAGGCATGGTGGCACACACCTATAATCCCAGTACTTGGGAGGATGAGGCAGGAGAATCACAGATTTGCAGCCAGCCTCAGAAACTTAGCAAGACCCTACTTCATAATAAAAAATAAAAAAGGTTGGGGGTGTTTCTCAGAATTAGAATGCACCTGGGTTCAATCCCTAGTGCCAAATATGTATATATTATCAATGTAACACTGACAGTTTTGCTTTACACTATGGTTGTTTTTCTTTTGATGAGAGACCACTCATAATTATCAACTTACTGACTAAGGATCCTTTGTGAACTGTGTGAAATCGAAGAAGAGGAAAAGAAAGTAATTTGGGGTCAATAGGGGTCCAGTTTCTCCATCCCCAGCATGCTGCAAGTGGGAGAATGCTGGACATCATTCAGATGACCCAAATCCTCTAGGGCATGGTCCCCATGTGAAAAATGGGTAGAAATGGATCCAGGAGGGAGCTGTTCTCTGCATTCTCTTGAGCACTGAATTCTTTCATTCTTTTGCCTTCTTCTTGCTGTGTGCAGAAATTCTGCAATTATTTTTTTTTGAAAACAGAAATACTTTTCTATTCTGAGTCTGTAAGTACAAACACAGGGATAAAAGGGAAACAGGTTATTCTCTTTTTCTATGAATAAAAAGATGAGAAGAAACAATTTGAGGTTCAGCATGAAGGCAGTTAAGCCATATTTTTGGGAAGATTTTCCTGACAGTGAGGATTCCATGGTGTAAAATAGGGTTTTAGGAGAGCTGCAGGAAAACAATGACAATATATGGTTCATTTGCCTGGAAAATTTTAAATGCGGCCTATTGAAGGTGGAAGCAGTGCAGAGATGGAATGCAGGTGAAGAGCGATCATCCACAGGTATAAGCAAAACCCTAAACAACAGTCAGCTTCTGAAATATTTCCTGCTTTGAGGATGGGGAGCATACCTGCTTCTGTTTGAAGAGATCTACAATATATCTCTTAGGTAATGACATGTGCATAATAAGTATTTTTAAAAGATGGGTTGGATTAGAATTTATAAGATTTCCCAGAAACCAGATGTGATGGTGCACACCTGTAATCCCAGTATTTGGGAGGTTAAGACAAGAGGATCCCAGGTTCAAGCCAACCTCAGCAACTTAGTGAGGTCCCTCAGCAACTTAGAGACCTTGTTTCCAAATTAAAAAAATAAGTAAAATAGGGCTGAGTGTATAGCTGGGATGTAGAATGCCCCTGGGTTCAATCCCCAGTACCAAAAAAAGAAAAAGAAAAAAAGATTTTCAGGAATAGCTAATGATGAATTTTATAACATTAAACAAACAAACAAATCCAGAGAGATGTGTAATTGATATTTGAGGCTAGATCCAGGCCCACTCTAATTTACAGGGGTTTCTTTCACAGGGCTGCTGGCAGAGGGCACTGGCTTTGACATCCTCAGGCCATTTCCCCACATTCCAGTTCTATAACATCTCTGATGAATGCATTTTGGCTGGGGCAGGAAGCTTAGCAGCATAATGGGGCTAACATTTCTCCGTCGCCTTTTAAGTCATAGCTCGGTGGTCTTGCCCTTTCCTATTTCATGGATTTGCTTTCTCCATTTGTTCTTAGTTGATTAGGAAATTGCTGAACACAGAACTTCTCCCCGTCCATAAATATCACCCAAGTTACACAGCACAGGGAGAGAGCTGCTATTTGTTTGGTTCACCGACTTTGGGACTTTTTGCAAATTAAAGGATTTGAAGGGATCTAATATGGTCATATCGTCAGATAAATCGTTAGGGTCAAATTCTCCCCTTGGGTTTTTCATTTAAGTTCGTGTAATAGAAGGTGTACTCGGGCATCCAAGGACAGGAATTAGTCCTCCGCTAGTAACCAGATGCCATGGTGTGGGGGATGAGCTTCATTTCCAAGTGTGCAGCCTTGCTTTGTATTTCAGAATTTAAAATTGTTATGCTCTACTGTGCAACATGGTTTCACTTCCTAGATGAGTTTAGAAAAGGAATTGATGTTTTATTGGTGCTCTATCACGTGGTTCCTTACTGAGAGATAGTGGGCTTTTGAGATGTAGCTGGATTTCGTGGTGATATTTGGAATGGATGAAATTTAGTAAATCTAATGAAAAAATGTGTGGCATCCTGTCTGTATTCTCAGGTCTGTATTAGGTTTTCTTTTGAAGATGGAAAAAGTTTCTTTCTGAAAGGAAGTTGAAATTTAGCTAGAAACAAAATCATACATACAGGAAACCATAAGAAGGCAGACATATCCACAGAAGTGCTTATCTATGTGGTCACAGATGGGGAGGTATCACAGGAACCCAAGAAGCATCATGATTAAGTTGGGGAAGTGTTCCCAAAGGAATTAGTCATATTTTACACATTTCCAGCTGATTGATAGACCTTGTATTATAGGAAAATAACAATATCCAAAATTCTGCAAGCTGTTCCTAATTGCAGCCTTGCAACTCAAACCATTTGAATTTCTTTAGAAATTTTATTTCCTCTACAAGTCTTTATCTGGAGAAATCCAAACAATTCAGCTGTCTCCCTTTCCTAGGATATCTTCTTGTGTTGTTTTTATGCATTTAGGCTTTCTTTCAATGAGATAATATGGAGAAAACATCATAGAACAATGTTTGACTCCTACCACATTTTTGTAGTCTCCACTGTTATAATTGATTATTTTCTACTTGGTGTGTTATTGATTGTGGTATTATTTTTGTCTATGTTGGTCAACCTTTATTTTGTTTCTACTGAAGGACCAGTACTTTGTTGGTTATAAAGTAGACAAAAAGGCAGAAAGTATACCTCCTGCTATAAAGGAGCTTGCTAGGGAAGGAAAAATAATAATAGATGTGAATAATTTGGCAAATAGTGAGCAACTGGGGTGAATACAGTGCAACGATGTCTTGGAGACAACAAGACAAAGCAAAAACTAGAATGATTAGAGAGTGAAAGAATCTGGACAAGGGCTGGATTTAGAAATATTGGGAGAATTTAGAGGCAGAGAGGATGTGACTCCAGGCTTTAGAAGACCAGCCGGATCCATCAACAATGATCATTCAGCACCATAAGGTACATAGATGTTTATGAAGAAAAACAAAACAGGGAAAACAAGAAAAAACATTTATTTTTTTCATTTTAATTCCCAGAGTTAGGTGAAGTTATCACTATTTTACAAAAGAAGCAACTGAGGCTCAGAAAGAATAATTGCAGAGTTGATTCTAAGCCTGAACCTCTACAGCTTCAAAATGCTGCTCATGTTTGCCCCCACTTCCCACCATACTGTCTCCCAAGATATTTTTTGCCATACTCTGTTGAAGAATAAAAATAAAATGTGGTCTCCAATTCAGGGAAAACTTCAATCATTTGACTTGGGGAGAAGAGGTGCAGACATGGAAAATGACTACTCAAGGAAGCCCATTATGATTAGATTTACTAAATTTCATCCATTCCAAATATCACCATGAAATCCAGCTACATCTCAAAAGCCCACTATCTCTCAGTAAGGTCATGAAAAGAGGTAGGAATTGGGTTGGACAGTGGGGATATGGAGATTAGCAGATGATTTAGAACCAGATTATATTTTGACAGATTTTATATCACCCTCAAACGGTGGCCAACATAGGAATTTATGAGCCTTAGTAATATAAGTATCCTGTATAAAACAGCAGGTCTTGTCTGCTGCTCCTAATCTTCCAGGAATGAGTCTCAGATGGAACCCAAACCAATAAGTTTGGGTGGTGTGGAAGCAAGTGAGCAATTTAGGAAAAATGCTTGTGCCCAGGAAACAGAAGCTTAAGAGCCTGTTTATCCGTCCTAATCAGATCTGGTTGAGGGAGGGATTGTTGTAATGGAAATAAGTAGAATAGGCAGTTTTATGTCCTAAGTATTTATATCATCTATTAAAGATATTGCTATAGTCCCTTTTCAGTGATTTGCTGGGCAGTTAAATTCAGACTTCAGTTCAGTTTAACACCCTGAAGTGGTTGTTTTACATAATTTATGTCTCTAGGATTCCTTTTGAACTATAGTCTGACTTTCACAGGGTGAGGAAGAGGCTACAATCTTAGGCCAATCTTGGTCCAGCAGGACCCCTGCAGGAAGCTCACTGGACCTGGTTTCTTCATGCTGAAGTGTCAAACCCAATCCTAAGGGCTGCATTGTGAGGGTGGATTTGTTTTAGAGTATTAAACTTGGTTGTGTGTTAATCTGTTAGCATTCATCATTGGACAGCTCTCTATGTGTACATGTATTGTCTCCACAATTAGGTGAGCATCACATCTTATATCAGATGAACTAGGTTAGTTTTTGTTCTCATCAGGCTGTTCACAAAGGTTTGCTTCGTTTACTTTGAAAAGAGAGGAGGTAAGGAAGGTGGGAGAAAGAAGAAATATTGCAATATCCATGCTTAGACTTTCATTTGTAATCCATGCATTTTCCATTTGTCATACCACATGCTCCTCACCTCCCTAAACACACACACCATGCTCATTTCCCCTATATAACTTTATTCATATTATTATTGATGTACTTTCCTAGCTTTTCACACTTTCTCTCTGCCTGTTCATTTTTTTCAGTTAAGATGCATGAGTAACCAGGCATAATGGCACATGCCTGTAATTCCATTACTTGGTAGACTGAGACAGGAAGATCACAGGTTCAAAGCCAGTCTCAGCAACTTAGCAAGATCCTCATTAACTTAGTAAAACCGTGTTTAAAAAAATAAAAACAAAATAGGGCTGGAGGTGTGACTCAGAGGTAGAATGCCCCTGGATTCAATCCCCAGTATCAAAAAACCCAAACAACAACAACAACAACAACTAAACTAAAAGACCAGCCTCAGCAACTTAGTGAGACTCTCAACAAACTAGCGAGATCCTGTTTCAAAACAAAATATTAAAAAAAAGGGTGGGGGTATAACTCGGAGGTAGAATGCCTCTGGGTTCAACCCCCAGTATAACACACACAAACACACACACATACACACACACACACACACACACACGCACAGTGGCTGTTGTTAGTATCTACATACCTGCCTGCTCTCTCTCTCTCTCTCTTCTTTCTTTGTGTTGCTGAGGATCAAACCTGGTGCTTTGCATGTGATAGGCTTGTACTCTACCACTGAGCTACAGCCCCAGCCCTCCTATTTTTATTAGGTAATTGCCCTTTCCTATCCCATGGGTTATGAGTAGACAGTAATCATACTGCCTAGCTCAGTCCTGGCCTCAAGACAAGACTGTGGTCCTCAGCCTTCTGTCCATGATACTCTTTCCACAAGGTGAGCTCACAGTCACACAGAGCCAATGAGCATACCCCCAAGAGATAGAAAGTTGGAAACCAGAGAAGGAAGGTATCTTTGTCTCTGGAGTCACAAACAGTAAGGACTGTGTTTGCCCAGATCTGAAAGGGCCCTCTTTCGGTCACATGAAGAGAGCTGCCTGGGAAAGAACACAAACTCATGGGACAGGAGTCCTCAAGTTCTGGGACAGTATTTTCTCAACTGCTCATCACTGGCACTGGTGCCTGCCAGGGGGAGGTGTTATACAGTGATCTGGCTCCTGAAGGCATTACACTTCTTCTTGAAAGTGAGGACTGGGAAAGCGAATGCTGCTTCTGCTGTTCTTTTCATCAATTGTGAATGGGAAGATCTACCCGCTGTAAACTCTAGCATCTGAACCCAGCAAGGTTTTATGATGATAAAACGGCTCTCCCCACTTTGTATCCTGTGTTCTAGATTTCATTTTGTCTCCCATGCCCATTCGAATGGAATTTGAGCACAACTTGATGGTGTACCTATGTCAGAGGAGAACCTGTGGGCTGCCTGACTCACTCACAGTCATGCCAAATCAAGGCTCATAGCTGTGTCTTTGGAATCTAAGCACAGGCTGCACACTCAGATGAGTTGATCCTAAAATTCCAACATAAATAAAAAAGATATTCTTATGTAGCTATTTGTTTATAATCTAAAAAAGATACAATAATTTTATGATAGATACATATCTAGGAGAATATTTTAACCTATACTGGGAAGAAAACTAGAGGCAATAATAAATAAAGACAAAGGGCAAGAAGTTGTGTAACATTATGGTCTGAACTATGTAATTCATTTCTGGCTCATACACCATATATTTTACTTACACCTTGATTTATTTGTGTGTGGCTGTAGCTTCTGTCAGATGATGTTCTGAAGAGTGCAGGGGCCCTGTTTTAGGGTTTTCATATTTCACTGCTTTTTCCTTTATACAGTAAATGAGCACTGAGTACCTAGAACAGAGGTTTTGACATGTGGGGAATAGTGTACTCTTTTTAAACTTGCATTTGTGCATTAAAAATAATTTCAATCAAAAGAATATGGTTGAGTTCATAAAATCACCTATCTCTCTGTGCCTCTCTTTTGCACATGCCAGTATCTTTCACTTCCTTTTTCTGAAATGAATTTTTAAAATTCTCCTATCTACATATACTATGTTGTGGAGAGAGTAACTTTTAGTTCACAGGTGGATCCCAAATAAAAGAAACCTTTTTCATCCCAGGTCCCAGGATCCCTCTAAGTTCCCCTCTACTCCATCTCATTTCTCCAGAGACATGCTTATCCAATGAATGACTAAAGTTCCCCCTGGGAGCATCGTCTCAGTTGGATGCTTCTTGGTGCAAAGTTGATTCAGGGGGCTGCAAACCAACATGGAGAATGGTGTCCTTCATTTCCTTCAGCTTCACTTCCAATCCAGAAATGACTACAGAGCTGATACCTTAGCATCAATCCCTGCAAGCCACAGTGTTCACTCATCTTCAAGTGTTAGCTTTTAAAGGACAGAAGCACTGTTGAGGAAGAGTTGCCCATAGTGGGTCTAAGTGGCTAAGTAAATAGGTCTTTCATTTCTCTAGTTCCGAGGAGGCTCTTAGAAAGTGACTTTTTTAAATGGTGGGAAAATAATAGGTTAAAACCTCTTTTTCTTTCTTTTTTATATTTAACATCACTGATATACATATACTGAACAGAGAGAGGACTATGGAATGCTTTCGAGGCATTTAAGATTCCTCAAAATGCAGGCAAGAGTATTCATGTGAGTCACAGAAAACAAGTTGTGAGACCTTTTCAATTGAATTTTATGTGACACAATTTTACTTTTTGGTGCATTTTATTTTCTGGAGTTCACCACCACTCACTCTTTTATGTAGTTTTACATCTCAGTGATTTGACTGAAAGTTCATTGTTTCAGAGTTCCATTGAATATTTATGTGAATTAGCAGTAATTGTTAGAAACTGATTGCTGGACATTGAGTAAGACAAGAATAAAGAGGTGAGATGGTAAGATAATACAGCATGGTGAGAATGTATTTAAGAAAGTGGGCTCTAAGTGAAAGAAGCCAGATGCAAAGGCCACATGTTACATGATGTCCTTTATATGAAATGTCCAGAATAAATAAATCCATAGAGACAAAACTACATTGCTTATAATCTTAAAAAAAGAAAATTTTATAACATCAATATCTAGAAGAATATTTTAACCTATGCTGGGAAGGGAACTAGAGCCAATAATAAATCAAGACAAAGGCTGAGGCTAGGGCTGGGGCTAGGGTATGACAGTTAATAGGGGGTTATTGGGTGATGATGAATGTTCAAAAACAAATTTTTATGATAATTTTGGAACTCCTTGGATGTACTAAAAACCACTGAATCCTATACCTTGACTGGGTAAATGTATATGGAAGGAGTATTAGTTTGCTAAGGTTTCTATAATAAAATAATATGGACTGAATGGTTTAAACAACAGAAATGTATTTTCTCAGAGTTCTGGAGGTTGCAAGTCCAAATCAAGGTGTTGACAGGACCGGCTTCTTCCACGGCTCTTCCAGACTGCTGTCCCTGCCTTGTAGATGGCCATGTGCCTCCTCTACCTTCATATCACCTTTCTTCTGTACCCGTCTGTATCTAAATCTCCTTCTCTCTTTTGTTTTTTTTTTGGTACTGGGGATTGAACCCAGAGGCATTCTACCTCCAAACTGCACCCCCAGCCCTATTTTATTTTTTTGTTTTGAAATAGGGTCTCACTAGGTTACTAAAGGTCTCACTAAATTGCTGAGTCTGGCCTAGAACTTGTGATCCTCCTGTGTCATCCTCCCAAGTACTGGGATTATAGGCATAAGCCACCATACCTGGCTTAAATTTCTTCTTTTTATGTGAGTGCCAGTCATATTGGATCAGAGCCCACCCACCCTCGTGATACCATTTTAACTTAATCACCTCTGCAAAGATTCTATCTTCCAGCATGATCACATTTTAAGGTACTGGGGTTTAGAACTTCAATTACAAATTTTGGGAATAGGAACAATGAAGCACATAACTCTATGAATTACATCTCAAAAGAGCTAGAAAAGCAAGCAAGCAAACAGAATTTGGGTTCAAATCCTGGCCTTGTGATGACTAATAACTTCATCTAGGTTACCAAGACTCTCTGTGCCTTACAGTCTATATTTACAAAATGATGATGATGATGATAATAATAATACTTACATCATAGGATTACTGGGAGGATTAAATGAATAAGTACATGTAAGATGCCTATAGTATTTTTTGGGACACAAGAAGCATTCAATGCATATTAGCTATAATTATTGCAGGTAAGGGCAGAGAAAAATTAGGATTATTTTATGTTGAACAACATGAAAAAGAAGTTTGATGGTCAAGACATGGGTATGTCTTTTTTTTAAAGTGCTTTTATTGGTGCATTGGAGTCTTACATCACAGTGAATATCAATTTGATGTTAACATACATGCACACAGCTCTTAGTGTCCCCCTCTTCCCCCCACCCATAGGAAGTACTGAGAATGATGTTGGTATATTTTCACATGTACATATTGTTTATGATACTAATTCCACTGATTAGCTTCTTTCTTGACCTTCCCCTTCTCCACTATTTGTGTCCCCACTATTCCCTAGGTTGCATATGAAAACATATGTCCCTTCTTTTTTTGTGATTGACTGATCTCGCTTAACATAATGTTCTCCAGATCCTTCCACTTTCTTGCAAATGATGTTATTTTGTTCTTCTTTATTGCTGAGTAGAATTCCATTGTGTGC